>BCHH01000012.1:8679-63760 GCA_001599595.1 Beverwykella pulmonaria | reverse complement strand
CTTGACTACCGCCTCGTGTCCGTTCTCTGCCGCCTCTAGTAGCGGTGTCCACCCATCCCGATCCTTCGAGCCAACATCGACCTTGCCTGTGTCGAGCAGCAGCTTGACTACCGCCTCGTTTCCGTTCTTTACCGCCTCTAGTAGTGGTGTCCGCCCATCCCGATCCTTCGAGCCAACATCAACCTTGCCTGTGTCGAGTAATAGCTTAAATACCGCCTCATGTCCGTTCTTTGCCGCCTCTAACAGCGGCGTCCGCCCACCCTGATCCTTCGAGTTAACGTTGGCCTTGCCTGTGTCGAGTAGCAGCTTTACTACCGACTTCTGTCCATTCCCTACCGCCCACAACAGCGGCGTCCGCCTATCCCGATCCTCTGAGTCAACATCAATCCTGCCGGTGCCAAGAAGAAGCTTGACTACAGATTCATGCCCCTTTTTCGCTGCCCAGGATAACGGTGTCCACCCACACATGTCCCTCATGTCAATCTGAACCGTACCCATCTCAATCAGCATCTTCACCACCGCCTCTTGCCCGTTTTCTGCTGCCCATGAAAGTGGTGTTCTTCCATCTTCGTCGCTTGAATTGACACCAATATTTTGTGTTTGACGTAGCAACACAAGCGCCATGTCTTCTTCACTCTCTTTGGTGGCAAGAAGTAGCGGTGTGTTCCCGTCCGAGTCTTTCCTACTAACATGTGCATCGTTTTCCAGTAAGAAAGCATCCAAAGCACTCTTCGAGCCAAGTCCGATCAGGACGTGCAGCGTTGTCGTTTCAATAAATGGCCAGCCTACGGGAGTATGGACCCTATTAGGATCGAAGACTGTCCATAAGCTCGTAACTTTCCCCAACGATTCAGATCGTACATCCCACTGAATAAGCTCAAGTAGGTCGGGCTGCGTTATTCCATGTTGCTCCACCTTTCGGATATGTTTGAA
This sequence comes from Beverwykella pulmonaria, assembly GCA_001599595.1. Lineage (NCBI taxonomy): Eukaryota > Fungi > Ascomycota > Dothideomycetes > Pleosporales > Melanommataceae > Beverwykella > Beverwykella pulmonaria. Next base: position 62,827 of record BCHH01000012.1, on the reverse strand, counting down.
TACAAACCGTGTTGCATAAGGAGCCAATGGAAACATTGTAGAGAGTGTGCCACGAGGCAACTGAGCCGCTTCCAGTACTTCCTCTAATGCCAAATATTTAAGACATGACCTTGAGATCTCGAAGTTCCCAGCTCCGGAAATGGGTCGAGAAACGCCTCCATAAAGTCTGGCGTTCTTGAGAAATCGTTCTAGGAGATAGTCGGCAACTGATTGATGGATAAATTGCGCCTCTCGGTCCGACTCTTCTCCGCCTGGTTCATATTGCTCGTAAACATCGCGGGTCTGAAACTCCACTAGCCCCCTCGACAAATGCTTTACATGCCTTTCGAATTGACTTAGAGTCTCGATCCAACTCTCATGGCGCCTAAGTTCAGAAACAGTGGTACAAGTCATGTCCTTGTCGGTGGCAAGAGCGTCTCGAAGTTCCTGCATTGATAGCGGCCGCTCAGCGAAGAGAATCCACTGAAAGAGCTTGACCATCTGGTGTTCCTCAGTTTCCATGGCACCGCTTAGAATATTGGTATATAGCTTTTCGAGATCTTGCGGCATAGATGTGATCGCTTTGTGTATCTTATCTATTCTTGTTCCTGTGGCATTTCCATCAGTCACCATAGCAGTGACCAAAACCGCCCATTGAAACCCTCCTTGAGCTTTCGACAAGATCGCTTCCTGGATTTGAACGCGCTTTGAACTTAGTTCAATTTCCTTTAGTCGTTTCTGAACTATTGATCGGATGTCCTTGCGATTTCGCTTCTCTACAGAGATTGATGGGATATTGTCAATACCGAGAACTGGATAGTGTCGGGAAGAAACGCATATCTTGACTTGCGATTTATTGCTCTCGATGTCTTCCATGAGGTCTTTGAAGTACGTGAACAAGCCTTTAGCAATATCTTCCCCACACTCATCAAGTGCGTCGATAAAGATGACAACAGGCTGGTGCTTGGAGCCTTTTATCAGAATATCGGATAAAAGATCTTGAAGCTCCTTGTCGGCCCACTCCCACCTTTTCGCTGTATAAGCACCCAACCGTTCCTCCTGGTCTTCAAACAACTTGGTGAGCTGGGAGAGGTACTCTGGGAAGTACTTGAGCATGGAATTCAATAGAGCACGGAAGATACCCAACGGAGTCTTTTGCAGATCTGTTCCTCGGCCGTGGATGAAAAAAGACAAAACGAGCTCTCCGGAGTGTCTGCGATGCATCTCTGCAACAGCGAATTTCATAAGCACAGATTTTCCAGCGCCAGGATTTCCTTTGATCCAGAAAAGTCCTCGGGATCTTTTTGTCCACACTTGATACTCTGGGTCCTCGAGGAGCCACTGACAAGTATCCTTTGCAGTTTCAATATGTTTGTGTCTCTGCTCTTGTTCTATAAACGAGAGTGATCTTAGACAGTCTATGCCAAATTAGTGGTTTAGTTAAGGGTTTTCTTGTAGTTCAAATACCTATCTCCTGGGATGAGAGTGGTGCTGATACTGTGATATTGTTAGAATGCTCAAATTTACAGACTCGGGCTTAGCAATACACACCTCTATCAATAGACGTGCATTGTGCTCTACTTGTCGGAGTGGACGTCTGTTGTCTTCAGTTGTTAGTGACATTCTGGGACAAAGAGCTTACTAAAGGTCGAATATGACCTACTCTGCTATGCTATTCTCTGTGCTAGTAGATGAGCTGACTTTCCTGCGCTTAGCGAGAGTACTGGCAAGAAATGGGAAGTCACGTTCTGCCGGAAAATCAATGCCAACACACTAGCAGGTTCAAGCTAACTGCGATACTGACTGTTTGCTCCTCTGGTGGCATCTTCGGCTGTGCGGATCTCCGCCACGTCTGCCGCCGGTATCGTCAAAAGCACTTCCTTCGCATACGCCGCTGCCGTCCCCGCCGCGTACGCCTGCCACGTCTTGTTCTTGTGCGAGTCGGCGTAGTCGCAGATGCCGCGGATGACGAGGCAGGGGAAGCTATTCATCAGGCCTGCTGCCTCCATCTCAAAGCAGAGCACGCCGCCAAGCTCAGCGCTGACCTTGTCTCTTTCAGCAGCATTCCTCATCACCTGGTTCCCGGATGCAATCGTCCCGTAATGCACCACCACCCCCTCTTCGCTTTCGCGCCGCTGCCGAGCCGCTTGTTTGTCAGTGCTACACAGCTCGCACGTCAGCCCTCCTGCATGGTCATATGTTGCCTTGAACAGAATGTCAGGCGCTGTCTTGCTGCGCTGGAACTTGGGAATGAGGTCGAGCTTGGAGGTATGCTCAGAGAGCCTGCCCTTGCCCCGAAGCTCTTTCGCCCGCACCATAGCAACCGCTCCTAGCAGCATCTGCGGCGGAGAGTTCAAAAATCCCGTCCGCATAAACCCGCTCGGCGTTGCCTTCCCTATATCGTATTGCACAACCCCGCCAGAGGTCTGGTGCGGATGGCTGACCACCACGTCCCCTAGCCGGATGTCTACCTCTGCACTCGGGGCGCCTCCGCCGATGCCTACCATTAGGCCAAACCGGATCCCCTTAAAGGTCGCCCTCATCTGCGTTGCCACGGTTGCTGCCGGGTTGTTGCCAATCCGGCCAGCCGGCAGGCATACAATCACTACGTGGTGTCCTCCTATCGACCCCAGGGCGTACAGGTTCTCGTCGTTGTCGCCGAGGTCGCGCTCAAGATTGTCGTGCTCTTCGTCGAGCATCTCCTGTGCCGCAGCCAGCTCGACTGGGAGGGCGCATATCCATCCTATCGTGTATTCTTCGCGGCGCAGTTGGCGTGGCATTCGGAGCCGTTATGGCAGGGGATAAATCTTGTGCAGTGAGTAAAGCGACGGCCTGGCAATAAGTGCAGGCAGTGCTTGCAACGACATTAGCTGCCGCTCAGCCTCATGGCGCGCACTGTAGCTGGCCGCCTGCTGGCACCACGGCTGGGCTGGACGTCGAGCGAGGCAAGGCTGAAGCACTGGCTAGCGCGGAATCAACGTGAGCGGCACACGCATCTGATTTGCCGGCCAGGCGAGGCAGCAGGGCCTAAGGTTCACGGGGCATCACGTTCTACATCTCTCCTGAACTTCAATATGCAGTTACTCACTGTCTTGCATTTCTGTATGCGGCCTTTGAATGAATGATAGACCCCAAAGTTAAAACAAGCCAAGCTTCACGAGGCTGGATACAGGAGAAGTGGATGGAGGAACTCTCGTGAAACTTTCAGATACCTAGTCATGTGCTCAGATGTGTACCGGTGCTCCAATTGTTTCTTTCAGTTACCGACAAGCATGTGATCCCGTAGGATTACCTCAGGGTTCTTTCCAGGAACCACTGCCTGATCGGGAAGTTCACATAGGAGGAGTTCTCCCTCTCAATCAGCCTGATTTCGAGGCTAATGGGAGTTCTCTCATTTCTCTGAGCTGCCTTCCAACGGCATTTGTTTCAGAGATGAACGCATCGAGTAGCCAATTCCCTACTCGCACTCCAATGACGGCACCGAGTCTTGTACCGAATTATCCAGTATTCTACGCACCTTAAGAGACTCCAACTCAAATGCCGAGTAGGGTATACGCGCAGTGCAACCCAGCCCGGCCACCCATATTCCAGAATAGTCTTCTAAACCCAAAGGTTTCATTCGCTCATTACATGCCAAACATTTCAACAGAGAGATGAGCAGGAAGCTAGAAAAAGTGCTCCCAAGGCAACGACAATAGATCGCGACAGAGCGGCTGGAATGCATAAGGGCGACAAAAGAACAGCTCCACTCGTAGAACACCGCATAGAGGCGGAGCCAACTTTCAATACTAACCTGCCGGCAGTAATATGAATCATGGAGGTCATAGAAACTCTCAGGGATAAGGAAATTAAGGTGGATGCATGCAACAAAGAGGTTAACGTGGGCAAGGCAATGGTGGGAGGAGAGGCCATACCGTGGGAGATCGAGGCCAGCCGTTTCAGAAAACGTATCCATGGGGCTACAATCGCAGCGCGATGGCCTTAGAAGCTAGCAGTAATGCCTTGAATGAAATGCTGGAATCAACGACGTGGAGGTCGGTAAACCTCCTCCGGCACAAAAATTCAACAACTAATCAAGCACAAGTTTCTTTGGCACAAGGGCTTTCTACGGCGACGATTTTCATCTCCCTCACATTGGGAGTTACCCATCTATTCAAGTCGAGACTAAGTATATTCTAAGAGATTGATAACAACTAATGGAACTACTCTAGGCGCTCTATTCATGTCGCGATGAGGAGGAAGGGAGGGGGTTTATGGAACTGCTCTTCTACGGATTGACATCATCGTAGTGCGTGTTCACCAAACTCACTGACCAGTTCTCCATCTCTGAAGATAGACAGTGATCCAACGACGAGAACATGGCATAATTAATTGCTTCCGAGGATCTACATCCAGGAAATTACGAACTTATTTAAACCGCAATGTGAGCCGCTTGAGGAAACCACTGGAAACGCAATTACCAACAACGAACAGGTATCATGCTACGGCATCGGTTTCAATCGTGGATAAATAGAAAATACGCGTATTCTATCAACTTGTGTCGTACTAGAGGAGTTACATCAACTTCAAATAGGTATGCGATGTTGCTCTCATTGCTCCAGTCGTGCCAACCTACCATACTTAGACTATGGAGTCGACGACCTTCGTACTCGTCTTATGTGCACGTTTAACATACGACTTTTGCCCTATACATACCGGGAGGGAGGGATAGTTCCACATATAGTTCACACGCATTCATATAGAAATTTTGACGCGGCTTTGAAGTTTTCGAAGGAAAATGGCATTAGACTGTCAGAGGACGGGATCGTTAAGCCAAAACCTGGCGATTATGTTTTGGATCATATATGGTGATGGGAAGATCACTGAATCAGAACCACATCGCACGAAGTGTGATGAACGAGCGCAAATCACGATAATGTTGTCTGCGTTGTATTCTATATCATGTATGTAGTGTACACCTGATATATAGTGCAGCGGACTGATTAACAAGTGATATCAACCTGGCTTGTGGTGTCTTTGGTTTATGTAATTAAAAAGTTCCTTCCCCCAAGCACCTTCTCAGTGGGAGCTCAGTACCCGTGCAAAGCGATATAACCCCATCAACCCACGCCAGTGAATCAAAACTCTTACTCTCGAATGAGTCTGCCTGATAATAACTCGGAGACGAATCCTCTCCGATGACTCCTTGAAACACCACTCCACTCTGCCTGTTCGTCCACGCATTGCTCACATACGCTCCATACTTGCCTGGAGCGACAGTGGCCTGGAACTGCTGGGACTGGGAGCTGGTCCACGAAGTGCTGTAGTCGATTGAGACGGAGGCTTCGAGAAAGTCTTTTACAAGGGTGAAGGTGGCGGATGTACCGACTGAGATGCTATTGGAAACTTCGTAGCCAGAGGTCACGGAGATGGTGGTTCCGCTAGCGTCTGCACCTTTGACGACGGAGGACATTTGGATGTCCCAGCCGAGGAAGCGGGAAGGAGGGTTCTTAACAATGATGGTGGCAGAGTTCTTGCGCTTCGAGAGAGACCGGGTGGTCACGTTGGCCGTTCCATTGGTAGTTTCGTTACCGGGGCCGTGAAAGAGAGTGCCATTGAGATATCCGGGCATGGGCGGAACAGTGCCGTTGGTGCGTGCGGCATTCAGCTCGGCGACTTCGGTTCGCTTTATGAGTTGGTAGCGCCCTTTACCGTAGAGGATGACATCGTCGGCCCCCATTTGGATGGGAGAAGGCGCTGCGGCAGCACAAATAGCACTGGAGGCGATTGCTGCGAGTTTGGAAACGTGCATTTTAAACGAATATAGAAAGTGAATACAAGTTTTATGCGGTAAGAGGGTTGTAAATGAGAGACTGAAGAGTGGAAAGAAAAGTTTGAAGCTGGAAGGGCGGCGAGGTACTTCACGAAAGCGTGAAATGGCACTTATATAGATTGTACTCCTAAAATTATATTGAAATAGAAATTCTCTAGCCAAATGTATCATGTGAAAGTAACACTTGGCAGTCCCGCACGTGGATGCCGTGGACTGACATCGGCGCAATGCGCAAATCAAAAGGGAAGATGTCGACAAGCGATACCAAACATGTTAATAGATTTATCATGCCAGAAGGTTTCGATATGGGATGCCATTGGCCCAATCATCAACGGGCCGTTTAGACGCTTTGAAAACACTTCGGCCCGAAAGCGCATAACGGCCGCTTATCTTAAGTTCTTTAGCCTTAGGTATAACCATTCTATTTTGGCGCTCTTCATTCGGTCCGTGCTCCTCAAGAGAATCCTCGATTTCGTTTGCTTTACAATCTGTTCCTCGGGTTATCCCTGAGTGTTATTTTATCACTGATGATGTTTGGTAGTAGCGCCGATACCCCCGATATAATTTCTCAGTATAGTTTGTCAATGTCAATGCGTTCCATGCAGACTTGGCGCAATCGGGCCTTTGGAGGGAGCATCTGGTTTTTAGAAAAATAGGAGAAGGGCAGATGAGAATAAAATAGTTCATATGCCCGTTGATAGATAAGTATCCGACACGGCCTTACACTTTCTCTCGCACTCGCTCACTACAGTCTTTCGCTTTACCAACACATTTGCTTCTTGACCACCGGTCACTCATATCTACAACTGCTATCCGATTGTGTATCATCCAAGGCCCAAATAATCATTATTTTACGAACCAATCGCCAACACTAGATCACCACGATGCACTTCCCATCTACCTTCACCATCCTCATCCTTACCGCCACTCTCTCCCCCATCGTTGTCGCTGACACACACTATGCTGGACTCTGCGTCAATTACGAAGGCGGACAGAGCGTTTACAATGATACCGCCACAAAAGCCGCCTGTGGAAATTATTTCATGCGCAACAAGGGAACTGAGTGGTGGAACACATGTCCCGACTGCGGCATGGTGAGCCGTCGTTTTTATCCTAGACACGTAATAGCAGACTAACACAGCAATGCAGGCAAACAAAGGAGGCATTGACTACTGCTACTCTGCAGCGGGACATATTGGTGGAGACGAGTTGAACTACTATTGCAAGTTGAACGGGGCTCAAGGAAGCGTTGCTGATTAGATGTTTAAGCTTTAATGCTTGTACTTGAAGGTTGCATTCTGGTCTCTTAGTGATGTTCACGAATTTCTTACTTTCTTTACAATTTTCTCTGCTCGTCTAGAATCGTGACACGGGGACACAGTAGCAGCTTGTCGGAACAAAATATGAACACACTTTGTCCCTGTGTTGAGGCATATATACCTCCCAACGCAGCTCAATTCTCCTACACTGTGAGTCAACATCCTCTTACCCAAATACATTGCATTGAGAACGTGATCTTTGGTCAATTATCCAAGATGCGCACCCTTGATTCTCAGTAAATAGCTCGGCTTCTCACCTTTCGTATCTACAGTGTAACACGTCAACTTAGAATAGATTTCTATCAATTCATTCAGATTCCTGTTCCCCCGCAGTAGTGAATCAATAACCGAACTTGAATTACCTAATCGTTCGATGCAACCCATTGACAACCATGGTATCCTATTATCGTGCCCTGGCCCAAAAGCGCACTTCCTTATGTTACCTGTGCATGTCAAATGTCATGTTCTAGCATCTGAGCCCACCCGTGAAACGCAAACGGCCCGATTTGCATTACCAGCCAAACACCCCTATCTCGCATACACAATCTTGATTTAAAGTGGGTATGAGGGGAGTGGGCGGATGAACGATTTTAAATGGGACACATCACCAATAGGGATGATGGGTGGGGGTATTGAAGAAACCAACTTCATGTAAATTAAATGTTATATTTGGCCGCTATGGAAGGGGATACAAGAAATTCGCTTCGCAATTACCAAAGATTATTTAAACTCATATGTAAACACCGAAATTGAACCAAGACTACAAGACTACTCAAACACCATAGATCAGGGACTTGGAAATGCACGCATGAATTTGCGCAGGATTTACCTTTCCCTGAATGCAAACAAAAAAGGAATTTCTACCCGCTACTCACCACCTCCCCAAACCACTGCCTCAGCGCTCCAGCTAGCACACTGGGCAGCTCCCTCACATCTCTAACGACCAGATAATACCCGAAAGGGAAGCGATCCATATACTTCCACCTGATTACTTTGCCATCTACAATCTCGACAGACTGGAGATCGAGGATACTTGTCTTTTGGGATTCCTGTCGTGGCGGGGGATTCGTCTTCCCTGCACTGGAAGTAGTGTCAATTGTAGTCGAAGCTGTAGCGTCGGCGGTTGGGGCAGTGGTGGCGGTTGCTGAGGGGCCTGCTTGTGGCGTCTCCGATGTAGTCGAACTATCCACAATAACAAAAACAATCATAACTCTCTCCTCCCTCGCCCTTCTCACTAACCGCCTGACCTCCTCATGCTCATCACAAATCCCATCACTAACGATCAACATCAGCTGCCACAATTCCTCCCCGCCCCTACTCTGCCTGCGTCTCGCTTCCTCAAAAAGACTCAAACTCCGTTCCACTAGGCCCTTAACATTAGTCTTGGTGGCCTGAAAGCTAAACTGCTCGAACACGCGCGCGCCGGCTTCAGATGTGAAGGGTTTGTCGAAATCGTGCGCGACAGTCACGGTATCTCCGAAGCCGACGATGGAAACTTCGCCTACTTCGAGCATCGCAAGCGCGCGCGAGACAAGAGTCAGTGTTTTGAGTGCGAGGTGGCTGGTTCCTAATTCGGCCATGGATCGGGAATCGTCGAGGGCGACCATGACCTGGTAGCTCCGTTTGCTGGGCTGTGAGCGGCGCAGCCAGATCTTATCTCTCTTATACCCACTTGCAATGTACGGGATAATGCGTTTGAGGTTGAGTCGTTTCCCGGTGCGAAAGTCTCCTCGTAGTTTAGAAGCAAGTGTAGGCGCGAGAATGAGACGGAGGTGCTCAGTTAGTTGCTGGGAAAGGGAGTGCGTGGATGCTTCGTGCGAAAGCCAAAGAGCACGAGCTATTTCTGGGTATATCGGGGCCGCGGGATCGAGATGCGTTGATTCCAGTTGGAGTTCGACGTCTTCCACTGAAGAGGTTTCGGAGATGTCATCGCCGAGAGGCACGGCATCATCCATGTCCTCGTCTACCTGTTGTTGAGACGTGAAAGGCTTCTGTTCGCTAATAGAGGCATGTGGTCGGCCGTCAGTGTTGCTATGTTGCTGCTCTTGCTCTTGTTCTTGATCAGGGACAATGTCCTCCATCTCAACATCCCGATCATTGTTCTGCATCTCCTCATCCTCATTTACAGGCAAAGCAGGCACTTTCTCGTCCTCATCGACTGCCATGGCCATATCGTGATCCAGCGTCTTAGCCTCCTCTTCCGTCGCAGTACCCAGAGCCTGTGTATCAGCTTGTGTCTCTTCATCAGGAAGATGTTCAAATTCGGCATTAGCCATGTCAGTCTCTTTATCGATTTGCTGAATCTGCGTCTCGTCCTTCTTTGCATCAGAAATCTGCCGCTGCTGATTATACCACCTATCCAGAGTATCGCCAATCTTCTTGAAGGACTGCGTCTCAGGTGATTCCTCCGCGTCTTCATCGGTGCCGCTGGCGCCCGGTTGTGCAGTGTGTCCAATTGCTCCGTCTTCCGCGGTAGACTCCTGCTGTTCTCCAGATGCATCGCCCTGGTCGCCATCTTCACGATTCGCTGCGCTGGTCGAACTCTGCTCTTTTTGATCTTTGTGAGCTTCTTCGTTCGCATCGGTGCCAGCGCCCGCTTCAACATTAGCGTCGGTATGGTTATCAAAGTCAGTCAGGCGAGACTCGTATAGAGTCTGTTCATCAGGAAGCAGAATCGGATCTACAACCATAGGCTCCTCGCTTGCTTCTTCCTCACTCTGTTCTGACTCCTGTTCCTCGCCCACCTTATCCTCATCTGGAACATGCCCGGATGTATCTTTCTCCTCCTCTCCTTGTTCAAGACCAACGTCATCGACGGTATCAGGTTCGGCTCCAACTTCGGCATCTATATCCTCTTCGTCCTCGTTCATATCCACGTTTCCAATTTCGTCGTCCTTCTCTTCATCCATGCCGTCGATATTGAGTTCCTCCGGCAAATCGAGCGTCTCCTCCTCCTTAGCATGCGGATCCATTTTCTCCGTCTCGCCAAGGCCAACATTCTCCTCCTGGTCTTCACCTTCCATGTCCATCTCCTCGTCCTCCTGTTCAGCACCCTCTTCCTTTTTGTCTTCATTGTCATCACCCTTCTTATTATTCTCCTTTTCCTCAGCCGCAACCTGCTCGTCCTTCTCAGTACCCAAATTTTTCGTTCCCTCTTTATTCTTCGAATCCTCTTCCTCCTTCCCGCCATCATCCCACATTTTCTCATCGACCGCACTCGGCCCCAGATCATCTACACTTCCCACCTCACTCTGAACATCCTCATCCCCCTCATCCCCACTACCACCCTTTTCTTCCTTTTCCGCAACGTCACCCATCTCACCCTCCATCTCCTGTTCTCCCATATCCACTGCATCATCTTCCTCTTCGATGCTGTCTTCGTGCTCGCCTTTCTTTTCCTGTGCCAAGTCTTCAAGATCCTCATCATCTTCAATATCCTTTGAAATATCCTCCGCACCCTCACCCTCGCCAAGTCCGGTTCCAGACTCGAGCTTGTCATCCTTACCCTTCTGATCGGTGGACTTTTCCGATGGTTGACAGAAGCCCTGGGTTCCAATATGGAGGAAGGATTTTGCGAGTCGATGTAGTAACTTTGTGGTTGAGAGATGTAGGGCCGCTAGCTTGGAGACGAGGAAAGAGTGTGAAGCAATATATTGATTCAGAATCGGGTTCACAGCTGCGAACAGAGCTGCGATAGCTTTAAGCTGGTTGTCCTTGTGCAGATAATGCACTTGGCTAATAATAATCTGCAAAGCAGTCGTGATCTGTGGGGCATATAAGGCCGAGATAGCTGCGGAGAGAGCTTGCTCTTCTTTCACAAACCATGTTGAGTCTTCGATTGAACAAGGTATATCTTTTAGAGCCATCTCCACATCTTGCATAGATCCGAGTATGATATCCAAAGCCGTAAATATCGCTTTGCTTTGGGCTTCGACAGTGGCCTGCGTAGTCTCCGAGAATTCAGCGGCCTGGATGATATCTTCGTCGAGAATAAAGGGCTGGATCTGCTTGAGTACAGCCCTTGGAAGCAGGTGATCATTGAACCAGGTCGTGAAGACTTGGCGGAAATCAGAAAGCTGTTTTTGGATCGATTCGTTGACCGTTTTGTGCGCGTCCGACCAAACATTTTGTGGCAGATTAGGCAATTCAACAAAGTCGTCAGTTAACTTATGAAACCGATTACTCCATTCCTGCAGACCCTCAACAACAACATCGAACTCATTCGTCTTGCCCAGCTTGGCTTGAGCAGCAGTGATTTCGGCACCCGTTCTGAGAATAGCAGAAAGCCAAGAGATGCCAGCGAGCATCGTTCCAGATCCACTGACCTGCTCGTCCGAGACCTTCATGATTGTGTCTTGGCTGATGGAGATAAGATTCGCGATCTGCGAAGTTTGCACTCGCAGCTCGTCTAAAGCTTGGGTGGCTTTGCCCAAGAGACCTCGTTGTCGAATAGAGGAGTATAGTATACCCTCCAGAAACCCGATACTTCTCCCGATGTCGTTACCAGTCAGATCCCCAGAGTGTTCTTTGTGGATATATCGAACCTGAGTCATGATACTGAGCGTCTTGTGCAAGAATAGCTCTGCACTAAGAGTAAGCGTGCTTTCTGCAGAGATAGTCGGCAAGTTAGCGAGAACGGTGGAGAGCTCCTCTTGCCTGTCAAGAATATCGCTGCTCAAGTTCGGCCGGAAGCCCATTTGTCGAAGTGCCTTGAGCGTGTCCGCGTACAACTTCCGCTTCTGCGTCTTCAAGTGCTGAACAGTTTCTCTATTCTCCTCGGTAAGAGTGGTTGGTGTCGCTTTCTGTAGCTCGGACATCGTGGTTTCTAGGTTTGCGACGAAACTATCAATATAGGCAGAACCATCAACAGTCTCCTCATTGGGAATGGACTTCTTCTGCATGATCAATACTGTTGCAGCAAGATTCTTGAAGCGAGTTGGGCGCCCGGTCCAGCCTGACAGACTCTTGTCGCAAACTTCGAGCGCCGCGGGATCGACACTCGTGTCCACGTCTTCCATCTTCACATCTCTGACTATTGCATTATCATCTGGAAATCCAGATTTGTAGATTTCTGAAACAGGCTGTTTCAACAGCGCTCGAAACTTTCTAACGAGCTTAGAAAGCTTGCGATGCGAAGTCTTCGCACTCTGTTTCAGTGCCTCTATGTTTGTGTCTTTCCAGCTCGCAAGCTTGATGACCTCATTGACCTTCTGCTCAAGTTTGATTCTACCCTTGGTGAGCGCTTCTCGCACAGGTTTCTCAAGTCGCGAAAAGTAGGCGATAAAGTTGTCGAGAGCGAGCTGAATTGACTTGAGCGACTCGGCATCTTGCACGCGCATCGCAATATGTTCGCGGAATTGTCGAAGAAGCTTGATTCGTTGTTGGAACTGGCCTAGAGTGGTTGTAGAGAAGAACGACTCCAAAGTCTTTAGGAGCTCTTTCGTGTGCAGTTTCAAGGACTTCTCGTCTTGCACGGACTCGGACGCGGCAATGATGGTCTCGTAGGCGATGAAGAACCAACTCTTGGCATCGTCTCGACAATTCTCCATTTCGATATCGAACAGTCGTGTCCATGTTTTTAGCTCAAGTTGTCTCCAACCGACTAGCAACTTGGTAAGATCATTGAATAGATTTGTTGTGCTGAACTCTTTGCTGGTCACTCGTTGCCACTCGTGCATGTATCCATAGAGCTTTTCAGATTTAGTAATGAACTTGGCAACTGGATCGACATGTCTAAAAGCCAGAGCTTCATCACATGTGCGGAGGACATCTGACAGAGTAGCGTGCTCGGGCCAAACTTTTCGGATTTGGCGATATCGGTGTTGAATTTGATGAACAAGACTAATTAGTTTCTTCGCTTCAAAGAGGTTTGCATCGAAGTAAAAGTTGTACGCTTTGCCAGTATCAGAGGATGCCAATGCGTCGGACTTCTTTCCTAGTGAAAGCAAAATTGCAGGCAGTGCGCTCTCATGCTTCGTGCAATGGGCTTCTCCTTCTGCAAAATGCACCATTTGAGCGGAGGACCACTCAATCAGAGCTTTGAGTGCCTCTGAAGGCTCTCTTGGTGTGAGAAGAATTTCCGCGTGCATATTTGCCAAGCGAATTACCTGTTCGCGAGATGTTGACGTCAATAACACCGCCGGAAGCGGATTTTCATCTTCCTCCTCTTTCTCGTAGTCTGGGAACAGCTCCGGGTCCTCCTCTTCGTCATTTTCGTCATCGGCTCTATAAGTGTACAAACTCTTGTCTTTCGCTTCCTTCTCTTGATCCTGGAGTAACTTGTTCTTCCATTCGGTATAGAATGAGGAGAAGATGTTCTGAACAAGGCCTCGTACTTTGACTTTTGATAACACTCTTGAATCAATACCCTTCATGATAGCCAGAGCATGCAACGCATGCCAGCGTATGTCAAGGAAGCGATGGCCCTGGGCAAGCTCTTGCTCACAAAACTGAATGAGCGTCTCAGCGTTTGGTCTGCTATACCCAAAACCAAAGAATGGAGTATGATAGGTGATGTACTTTAGGCTCCTGCTGATATTGCACTCCTCCTCCTGTGTGACAGCGCCAAGAGTAAGGCCAATGTTGAGACAGACTAGGAAGCCAACTGCAGGAGCTGTAATGTCGTCGTAACTTCGATATCCCCCAACAAGCCTCCTAATAATGTGGGCAATGTTCTGTCGAAAAGTTGTGTCTTTCGAAGCTTCTTGAGCCGTCAGAGTGCCACTAAGAAGAGGCTGGATAACGCTCAACAAGTTCGTAAACTCTCCCTGAAGCGCATCCAGTTCAGAGATATCTGGGCGCACGATTATAGGTACAATTGGCTCCGTCCCCATCTGAAGTATATCTTCCTTGGTACGTCGAATCCGCAAGCTAGTGTCTTGGCCAGTAAATCCGACCTGGAATGTTCGAAGAGCCTGCAGCTTCTGTGTCAGGAAAGCCTTCTGGTCATTAAAAAACTTCCGCTCAATCATTGGCCGCAGTGCAGGATCATACGGGTAGTTCGGGATATACAATGAGAGTCCCGCAAGGGCTAAATTTATCCAAGCCTCAGCTTCCGGGGGACCACGAAAGGGAGCATTTTCTGAGATACAACGCAAAAGTGGCTTCTCAAGAGCCTGTCGATAAAGGTCGGGTATTTGAGTCTCTGAGTTGAAGTCGATGCGATTAATACCATTGACCTTAACGTGTGAGATGATATCACAATGTGATGCCAGCAGCTCGTTGACACAGCTTCGATAGCTATCGGATAAGGCGTTGTTTTGATCAAATGTAATGCGGTTTGCATCAAGAGAGATGTGCTGAGAGAGAACGAGTAACTCGGACTCGAATCGATAGAGCTGCGCAAGCGGTACTTCATCGGCGCCTTTCATTTTGCCCAGCAAAGCAATATGAAACCGTTCTTTGAGAACCATCTCTCGTCCCACCTCTCTTTCTGTTCCTACAAATAATGACAAGCTCTTGAAAAATTGAGCCGGCTTGTAAATAATCTCCGTAGCTGCCGACTTAGTAGGTCGCCTCGCAAATAAGGAAGACTTGGCGCGAATAACCTTAAGAGCATTCGAAATATTGGTATGGTATTGTGGAGGGTGATAAGGATGACTTTGAGTAAGATCGAGAAATTGGCAAAGGCCCTCAAACTCGTCTTCAAAGTATGGCGTAATTGAGGTATCTTCCTCCCCAACCCAGTCTTCAAGTTCCTGGACAGCGTTTGAGAGATTCTGTACATATTAGCATTCGTTTAATAATTGAAGGAAGGCGAGAATACAATGATGAGTTCAGCAGCGTCTACATCCTGCGACTTGACGAGCTGAAGTGAACTCGCAAACCTCTCCCGAATCTGAATCATTTCATCAATCCTCAAATTCGACTTCCACACAACCTCATCAAGCCTATCAGCAAGATCCTCCAGACGCAGTACAGTTGAAAGTTGGCCAATCGTCCTCGGCGTATCGGGCCTGAAATGGCGCCAAATCCGATCCATGCCAAGTCCAGTTCTCAATTGCACTTCGGAGCCAAACTTCTGAATTTCACCGGATAGTGTGTTCCCAAGGAACTTCAAAGGTTCGGGTAATGAAATCATCTCTGCGTTGAGCAGCTTTAGGTAGGTCTGGAACGTTGCCCGGTCGAAGCCAGGACTATTTGTCAATTCGAAGAAGGCCCAGAAAAGGACTTGAAGAGCTTTGAGAGGTGGGTTGATGGACTGAACATAGTATTAGTACGAAGAATATCATGCACAAAATCCATTATTTTTACCTGGCCAGTGCGAGACACATCCCAGAGTGTGGTCGCGCATTTCATTAAGCCGCGCCAATATGCGTTCAAGAAAGAAGGCAGCTTTTGCTTCTCTCGATGGCGCTCAAACTTTACCGATGGAATAGTTTGTATGGCGTATTGCATATTGTACAGGTCTAGCAGTAAGTCATACATAGTAGCATACCAGAATGAGAGGGTTTGATTATCGACTGTTGAACATAGCGTCAACTCATTGTTGAGTGGGTGATACGGCTGTGGCACTTGTTAGCAAAATGTTGCATGTCTGAGATATTCAGCCTACCAGAGTACTAGTACCCTTATTGGGCATATCGAGACCTGACTCTTGTATTAGGCTCCCTTGAAACTCCAGGGCCTTAGCGTTCCAAACACCTATAAGAAACTGTGAAAAGCGGCCGGCCTTTGCGTTGGAGTCGCCATATTTGATATCAGCACCATTCGAAAGGACCTGTCCATTTTGTACTAATTCACGTTCTAGTGGGACGAGACCCTGGGAAGCTGCCGTATTGAAACTGCTGAGCATATTAGAATCTGCGGGCGAAAGATGCTCATATCGAACTTCGAGAGTGTTTACGAGACTCTTCTGATCTCCCCGGAAATGTCGAAAGCGATACATTTGGGAGTCGAGCGGGTACATCGGTGTTCTCATTGATTCGCTATTACAATCCTCATTATTCTCACTGGGTATCAGGCAGATCTCTACAGCACGGTTGCGCATAGCCCTTGACAGCTCCCCGAACTTCGGGTCCATAGTAAGGAAAATTCTGAAGTCCGGGTGTGGGCGCACGATCCTCGCTTCACCATCGGCGGTCGAATGTTCATTGATGCTGAGATACCCATTGGGTTCGAGCAATGAGTTCAGACGATCGAGGACGGCACTACTGCAAAGATTCGCGTTGTCTAGCACGAGCCATTTTCCTTGTTCGAGTGCTTGGATGAGAATGCCGTCCACCCATTGGAAGCGTGCGCCTTCGATCTGTTTGGGGGCTTGTAGAAGTTGATTGAGATTGTCCAATAAGGGTGCCGTGATCGAGGTGTAGCGTTTATCCCGGGAGACAGCTTGGAGCAGGGAATGAACTTCATCAAGGACAGGACTTGTGCTAGTCTCGAAATACTCCAGTAGAGTCACAAGCTCTTTCGAAGGTTTCTCCCACAATAAAATTTGTTGGCGGACGAACGCATGCAATGTTCTCACGAAATGATGGATTTCCCTTGAAGAGTCGACTTGCTCATAGCCTCCGACTAGATCCATTGCATCAATGTCCGCATTCATTGAGAAATTGACCAGGCTTGTCCCAAGAATCGACGCTAACTGGATGAGTAAAGCGGTTTTCCCAGATCCAGGTGGGCCAGCTAGTATGACTGGCCAGCTATGTTTTACGCTGATCATGAGTGCTTCCATGGGTACCAATTGGGGGGTCTGTAAGTGCGAAACAGGGTCTGGCGAAGCTATGGTAAGGTTTCTTCGAAGTGCGCAAAGACCGACCTGGAAGATTTCCGGGCCTAGATTGTGAAACAAACTGATACGAGGTTCATGGCGACCGTAAATTCTCTCGAAGAGTTTGAGTAGTTGGGTGCGGTCGGCTTCTGTACGGAAACGCTGAACGAAAACGGTGTCCAGGAAGTCTCTCGCAGAACCCGCAAATCTGGTAGAAGCGACTAGTTGAAGCCAACGAAGCGTATCACGCAAGTTAAATTCCCAAGGTGCGCCTACTGTGCCGAAAGCACGTCGGGAGACTACTTGATCATCAAGCGCAGATACAAAGTCAATCAGCTTCTTTGCTTCCGTCTCTGGAATCAGAGGATAAACTCTAGCGCAAATCAGGGATAGATCCTCCGGCCGAAACACATCAGCATAGACCACAGTGAATCGGTCGACAAAGGAAGCAGGCAAGCCTTTCCGTCCACCACCTTGATGATGAGGGTTCTGCGCAGCAAAGACACGGAAGTCCGGATGTTTGTGGAAAGTCTGATCAAGTTCGGATATGTAGACCTCACCACGATGATCAAGAACAGCGTTGAGACCTTCAAGAACCGATTGAGAGGCAAGATTCATCTCATCTAGCAAAACCCAGTCACCGTTCTTCATGGCTTTCAGGAATGGGGCATCTCGCCAAGCAAACGTGCCAGCTCGACCGCCTTCAACAGGGACATCGGATCCAAAGAGATCCATGACGTCCGTCTGCTCGGAGAGGTTCAGCCGGGTCAAAGGCGTTCCTGTGGCTTTGGCAATTGCGGTTACCAGAGTAGTCTTTCCAACTCCAGGATTACCTTCAAGTAGAATTGGCTTCGGCAGTTGAAGTGCACGGACGATCCTCATGGCATTCGAACGGGTGGTCGGAGCTTCCAGCGAGAAGGTAGAATCTTCGGTGGCGGCCTGCGACAATTTCGGTACCGAGAAAGGTCCAATTTGAAGTGACTGGGCAGTGGAAATTACCTTGGTAAGGTTAAAGTATAAGGGGGATACGTCTTCGCCTATCAATTTGCTAAGTTGACGTAGACACACATTTCGTTCTTCGTCGATTGAGGCAGGAGAGATGGCGAGCAATCCAGCCGGATTTGCCCCGAGCGTATCAATGAAGATCATGGCTGCCCCATGGACTATTCCAAAATTGGGGTCTTCGGTCGGAGAATTGTTGATGAACGTAACCCAGGCAAGTGTGTCTCGGATGGATAGAGATGATGTGACAGAGGTGTTGTATTTCGCATTGAACCATCGCGCAAATGAGACGATGCACCCCGCATGTTGCGAGACATTCGGTTTTAGCTTCGATCGTACTATCTGTATAACATCTTCTACATCAGATAAAGCAGGAACCCATATTTCTGTGAAGCGATTGCGGAGCGCTGGTGAAAGTTCTTTTTTGCCATAATCACCACCAGGGTTCATGGTTGCGAGGAACTGGAAACCCTCTAAAGCAGTGATGAAAGAGTCGATAGGGCCCTTTTCAGCGAGAAGAAGAGTTCGTGACGACTCCAGAACGCTGTTGAGGCGCTCGAGTACGGAGTCATCGGCCAAAGAAATTTCATCCAAGAGGAAGAACTGTGCAGTTTTCATGGCATGCACCAAGCTTCCATCAGCCCATTCAAACAACGCGGCAGCCTTTGTGCGATTGGCTTGGATCTCTTCGCGGTGTGCAGCAAGTATCACGTCTCGAGCAGATGCATCTAGCTGGTCATAGGCTTTGAGTAGCTCTGCCAAGTCCAAGTGCTCGATTTCAGTCTGGTTTCCGGCACTTGCAAGAACCGACAGAAGCTGTTGACGAAGCAGATACTCAATCCCAGCCCGATTCCGAATCGGTCTCTGAGCACCGATCAGATCGCTAGTTTCCGTGTTCTGATGAGCATTCACAATATGGAGTTGCTTCTCAAATGCATTCGCCAGCATCTGACAGACCGTGGTTTTACCACATCCTGTTTCACCAACAAGCAGTACAGGCTCGTTGTTTCGGATGGCATGGGAAATAAGAACAAACAGCCGACGCATTGCGCGTGTCCAGACAACGTCGCTATTGTCTGCAACCTTGTCTTTGTAAAGCTGGATCTCGGGTGAGGTATTCTCTCCATACAGCAGTGTCTCGTCGATATGGACCCGCGGTCCACCCATAGTCATAACCTTTTCAATAACCTTCTTGAGTGCTTGGCGTTCCTCTTCTTTGCGTACGCGCTCAGCGAGGAGCATATATCCGTTACTCGCAAGGTCTTGTACGGTATCCGCTTTCCGTTGAGCCCATCGGAACAAGTCTCTGAGGGTGGCAAAACTTTTCTGCTCGAACAGACGGCTCTCTTGTCGGAGGGATGAAAGCTCTTTGTATACGTTGACAATCTTCCTACACCACGATTCCGGGATCATGGTACGCCGGTGCAGAATCTCGGTCAACTCTTCGACTGGAATATCATCGAAATGTAGCTCTAGAAATCGGTTGCGGAACGCACGTGATAGAACCTTACGACCACCATACAGCCCAGCAGGATTCTGCGTGGCGAAGAGCATGAAGTCTTCATGTGGCCGAACCACCTCTTGTGTTTCCGGGATGAGGAGCTCCCGATTGTCGTCCAGTAGCCGATTCAGTGCTTCCAGAACATCCGTGGGCGCGAGATTAAGTTCGTCAAGCACGATCCAATGTCCTTCCCGCAGAGCTCGAACAAGAACACCTTCTTGAAATACAAGCTTTCCATCTGTACCTGAAATGTACGAACCTAAGTATTCTTGTAGATCGGTATGCTCGTGATTGTTGATACGGACGAACTTATTGCCGGATCGCTTTGCGAGATATTCAATCATGCTAGTCTTACCAGATGATGTTGGACCTTGGATAAGGACAGGGTATCGACGTGTAGAAGATGCTCGAATTAGGTTGTTCAAATTTCGCTGCACAAAAGGCGTGACAATGTAATGGGGTTGCTCCTCCACCTCGTGAAGCCCTTGTCGAAGCCAATAGTGACCCTCCCTGACGTAACTATGTCCGTCAGCAGGTTGCTGGAGTGGCCTCCCGAGCTCTGCTTTCATACTCGACTTTTGGGGGAATAGATGTTGTTTGATGAGAGGAGCAACAAGATCTTCTGAAGACTTTCCGAGAAACGTAAGGAAGCTCATGTGGAAGCCCTCGTAAAGTGCGCGTCGCAACGTACACAGAGGCGCAATCTCTCTTGCGTACGACAGAGTTCTAGTCAAGGTTCTTAGACTGAAATGCGCTTTCTCATCTGCGCCATCGACGAGCATGTTCGACTTGGCCATTCTTTGGATATCGAGGTAGAGGCTGGTCACATCCAAGGAGATCCTCAAGATCGTGGGGTCACGTGTCTCTCCTCCCAGATATTTCTCGACAATGCTGCGCAAACTCTTGATATCACTGTCTGGACTCTCAACGTAGATTTCAGTGAACCTCGAGCGGATGCCTGGAGGAAGGTCTTTCTTGCCAACATCAGTAGCAGGGTTCATGGCAGCGAAGACTCGAAAGTTCGGATGTGCCACCACACGCTCGACATTTCCGGTCTCAGTAAGAAGAATCGATGGATTTCCGTCGGGGCCTCCGCCTAGGAGATCTGCGAGTGCTTCGAGGGTGTCCGACGATGCAAGATTGATTTCATCGAGCAGTACCCAATCACCATTCCGAACTGCTTTGACAATGTTGCCCTCGAGAAACGAGAAAGCAAACGCCTCAGAACCACTCGCGATCTGTGCCTCGAGGTTGCCGAGATCCGCCGCAAACTTCTCCCATCGGGCCTTGGGAAAGTTTGGTGGGAATAAGTCCACCTTGCGCTTCTTCTTGGGCTGGCCCCCATCAGGATCTGGTGATGAAGTCTGGGATTCGTGAGATTTGCGCGCCGCATCCACCATCTTAAGTGCCTCCCGCCACAGCATGCAAACACGTTTCCATTCGCCCTTGGCCACGCGCTTTCCCATCATTAACAGGAATCGCTGGTTCTTCTTCCTCGAGAATGTAGTGTCAAAAAGGTCGTCAAATTCATCTTTCAGCGGAACCACAAGGCTGCGCACGTTGACTGGCTTGTATCCACCCAGTAGATCGCCACTCTCACTTTGCTGTGACAGATTGAATGCAACCAACTTGCGACCAAGTTGTTCGGCTAAATACTGAATGCATGTTGTCTTTCCTGTTCCAGTCTCCCCAACGAGTAGCAGTGGTTCTTGTTGGTTAGCAGCAACAGCCACCTTCTCCAACAATCGCAGTGTATAGTCGTTGGTGGAGAAGGGTCTCCCAAATACCGGTACTTTAGACGACTTGTGTTTAGATAGTCGGGCTCGTCCAATGCGGATAGTGCCCACGGCAGTGCTCTTGCTTGGGATCTCCATCTTCACTTCTCGGTTTGTGAGTAAGTAAGTTCGTCGCTGAGGGTCAATGTGAAGTTCCTCGGCAACGCAAGACATGACCATGAGGCGCATGTTGTCGCTTCGCAAACTACCAGCAAAACAATCCTTGGCTTCCATAAAAATATCGTCCATCTGAGCCGTGTTGAAAGAGGAGGATTGTGCCAAGTGAACAACAATTCGGTTACACCATTTGAGGAGGTCGCGAGGTGTAAGCGCTCGTAGTGATGTGCCATTTGTAGCACAAAACTTTGCATCGGAGAAGAGTTCTAAGAGGCGCGAATAGACCTTCATAATTCCTGGAACATGATTCCCAAGTACTGGGTACTTGGCAGTGATAATTTCCTCAAATTCAGAAAGCTGGGGCATTTTTATGCTGATAGAGTTCCAGAACCGGTGCCCGATCATGTTCTGTCGAGAAATGATTTCCCGGCCCTTTGGGTTGAGCGTGCTACGCATTGTAGCAATTATTCGAAACCCTCTCGATGCTCTGATTGTCTCTCCTCGGCTGGGAATCAACAGCTCGCCGCGCTCGATCAATGGCAGGAGAGTGCTGATGACTTCATTGGGCGCTCGATCGAGGTCTTCAATGAAAATCCATCGTCCCTCCTTGACAGCAGTCGTGAGAACGCCAGGTCGCCAGCTGAATGTTCCGGGCGTAGCTCCGGTTGCATACATCCCAATCAGGAGCTTGGAATCGGTCTGCTCATTGAGGTGAAGGGTCACCATGGAGTTGAGTTTGTTCAATTGCCATGCGAAATGACGTGTAAGCAGAGTCTTGCCGGAACCTGCTAGGCCTGTGAGTAGGAGGGGACTGGAGCTAAGAAGTCCTATAGCCATTTTTCTCAAGTTGGATTCCGTGGTCGATGTCGAGATGAGGTCAGATGGCTTATCTTGTGATGGTGCTCCATCAAGTCGTGGCAAGAGAACGCCATTGACATGAACAGTGTATGGTGAGAGCTGATGGTATAATTTTGGTGAGATTGGCTCCAGAGACTCTTCTCTCCTTTTTGGAAGTTTTGATTGAAGCGCAGACCACCTCTTCTCCTCCCAGAGCGGCAAGAATCGATAATCCAGAGTGTTGTTTTCCCATTCGCCGGGGATCTCGCCTTCTCCTACGAGTCTCCTAACCATCTCTTGGGTCGCGTAATCGGCAGTATGTACATACAAACAGAATGTCCGAACAGCTAGATATCGTACCGCTCTACTCGGGTGGCCAAATAGACTCTCCAAAGTAAGTGGGCGCACATGTTTGGCGAAGTTTCGGCAATCCAGGCTCAGAAGCCGGAAGGTTCCCAGGAGAACCTGGCATAGGGTTGACTCTTCATGCAAAAAAACGGTGTCTTGAGAAATCGAACTCTGAGACCCAAAGATGGGTGATTGGGAAACAGATGTGAGGAAGTACTCCAGATGCTCCGCGAGGCAAGGCGCAAGCGGAACAATCCTTCCAAAAGCTGCAATCTTAGACTCTGACTGATCCCCTGAGGAAATCCAGCGCGCACAGACCTCCACAAAAAGGCCTGAATATTGCACGAAGAGATCATCTGTGAGTTTTGGGTTCAAGGCCGCCGAGGCAAGTGCTTCAAATGTGACCGTTTTACCGGCGGGAAAAAGGTTGCATTCCTCCATGGTCGGGGGATATATGATGTATATGGTATTCGGGGCGCCTTCCCATAGTTTTGACGCAAATATATCTCTTGAGGCGTGGTTGTGGTGTTGGAGGAGTTTGCGCGGGCGATGTCAAAAAAAAAGTTCGACATGGATGCTCTGCCGAGCCGCTAGCCATGGATCGTGCCAGCCGTCTGGTAATTTTGCGGCGAACCTCACCACCACCGTTAACAGCTCAACCACATCAATCAGCCCTCTCACTATCCCGCCTCGTCGCCTATCATGTCCGTCTCTACCTCTCGTGCCCTCAGGAGATGCGTCTGCCAGTTCAGATCATCGCCATCCTTTCTCCGCCCCTCCACAGCATCCCTCACACAGCAACGATCACCGCGGAGGTGGGCATCGACGGATGCTGCAGCGGCTACCAATCCCAAAATTGCCACCATCGTTGACCAAATTAGCCAATTGACATTACTGGAGACGGCTGACCTTGTGTCGACACTAAAGGTAGGGCATTCCCGTTTGGCGCACCTGGTAAATTCGTGGCATATTTCAGCTCTGCGAAGTTATCTTTATGCTATTTAATTGTCCATTGGCACTGCAAGGCATATCTCCAAGACTTTGGTGTAAAGTCGGGAGTCTACGAAGCTAATTGATCTACTTGTAGACCCGCCTAAACATCCCCGACACACCCATGGGTTCGTTCTCCGCAGGCCCCTCTGGTCCCGCTCCAGCCGCTGCCCCTGTGGAAGAAGAAGAAGCCGCGCCCGCTGCCCAAGAGAAATCGCTTTTCAACCTCAAACTCGAGAAGTTCGACGCAGGCGCCAAGCCCAAGGTCATCAAAGAAATCAAAGCAATGCTAGGGCTAAGTCTGGTGGATAGCAAGAAGTTCGTGGAGAGCATTCCGAAAACGATGAAGGAGGGCGTGCCAAAGGAGGAGGCGGAGAAGATTGTGGCGACGCTGAAGGCGCTGGGGGCTACAGTCGTGCTGGAGTAAATGGGGTATGTGGAGGGGCTATGGTGGGCGGCGTATAACAAGAGAGATATTCCCGCGCGTGTACAGATATGCAGTGAATTTTTGGCATATATCCAATACAAGTACAATAGAATCACGGACATACACATTACGATGTGTGTCCAAATGGTATCTCCCGCCTCCAACACCTGAAATGCATATCCAAACACCCACAAGTGGTAACGCTAGTCCATTTCCCCCGATTCACAGATCAGTCATCAGCCAAACCGTATCCCCAGCCTTCTTTCCGCTCTATCTTCCTCCCCCTCCAAATAATCATCCTCCCCAATGGCACTGCCCTCCTCCCACAACTTCTCCATCTCCGCATCATCCTCTCCAGGAACCGCCCAGATGCTCTCGCGCATCCTCTTATGCCTCTCCCTGTCCTCCTCGATTCTCTGCTCAATCTGTCGCTTATCCAGCCTCCCACTTGTTCCGTTCCTGGGCGCTCTGGCGTTCCCGTTGGATAGTTCGGCGAGGAAGAGATGTGGAGGTGCAGCGTCGCGCGCGCTGAGAACGGCTTCGAGCTCTGTGACGGTCTCGGGGAGGAGGAGCGATTTGGTTTGGAGGGCTTGGAGGACCTATACCTACATCAGCCCGTCGACCCATCCAGCGCCTCGTTGCAACTGACGTACCTTCCGTACAACCCTGACATTGGCGGCGCCACTTCCATCTCCGGGGCAAACGGCCTCCACGACCCTCAGTATATCCCTCTGCATCATCCTGACAAACTCCACGGCCCCCTCTTTGCTCGCCAAATCGCACAGATGCTCGATAAAGTACATGATATTCGCCCTGTTATTCATAGAATTCCGCTCCAGCTGTTCCAAGATGCAAGAGTGGAGATCCTCGTCCATCTCGCGATTCTTGAGCGCGAAGACGGCGGCTTTTTGGAGTGACGTGTGAGACGCGGACAGATGGGAAAGCAGAGTCGTGAAGCGCATGCGCACTTCGAAAGGGTCGGCCATGGTGGTGGCGGGTGTAGACGTGGGGTGTAGGAGACACGGGAGGCGGAAGCGCGGATAGAACCACATGAACAGCGGCAAAAGCGATGGCGTCGGCGGTGAAAGGCACAAGTAGTGGATTGCTTGGACCATGGAATGTGGCGCGCCCCTCCCGCTAAGGATGATCCGTGCATAAGTATTCAGTGAGGTGCGCCACCTCTTTCCCGTCCCTCCTGTCACCCCACCGACATTGCACCTCGACGAACTACGCTTCTTTCCCTCAACACCTCCAAGAAACACCAACTCCGAATCACCAGCCATCATGACTATTCCCGTAAATGACGAAGGTCTAACATTGACCGTCCTCGGCGCCGGTACGCCTCTTCTCATCGTCACGTAGTCATCCCACTAACAAATTCCAGGTACAATGGGCATCGCCATCATGGGCGGCGTCATGGCGTCCCTGGCCCAATCCCGCGTCCAATCCGCCCTCTCTACCTCAGAAACCCCCAAAGCCCCCTCCCGCGTCCCCACCAAGTTCGTCGCCTGCGACGCCCGCATCGAAGCCGAAGCGACCGTCAAGTCCGCCCTCGGTCACTACAACTTCCCTCTCACGACACTCACAAACGCGAACCTCAAGGGCGTCCAAGCCGCCGACATCGTCCTGCTCGCATGCAAACCCCAGGGTGCACAGGGAATATTGCAAGAGGAGGGCATGCGCGAGGCACTCAAAGGCAAGATCTTGGTCTCGATTCTAGCGGGCGTGACGGCGCAACAACTCGAGGGATATGTGTATCCCGACGGGATTCCAGAGGGGGCGTGCCGGATTGTGAGGGTCATGCCGAATACAGCGTCCTTTGTGCGGGAGAGCATGAGCGTGATACAAACTTGCTCTCCCCCGCTATCCGACGAGCAGCACGCACTCGTCTCCTTTATATTCTCCAGCATCGGGCGCGTCGTCAGCCTTCCACCGGCACAAATGGATGTCAGCACCGCACTCTGTGGCAGCGGACCCGCCTTCTTCGCCCTCATGCTGGAAGCCGCCGCCGACGGCGCTGTTGCAATGGGACTGCCACGCGCAGAAGCCCAGCTCATGGCCGCACAGACGATGAGGGGAACTACCGGCCTAGTGTTGAACGGCGAGCATCCAGCCATCCTGAAAGATAAAGTGAGCACTCCAGGCGGCTGCACGATTGGGGGGTTGTTGGTGCTGGAAGAGGGAACGGTGAGGGGCGCGATTTCGAGGGCGATTAGGGAGGCGACGGTTGTGGCGAGCCAATTGGGCCAGGGGGTGCAGGGTGTGAACGGAACGAGGCATTAGGTGCGGATGTGTTTTCGTGAAGAAAGAAATATAATGGGCGGCCAAAGAACTCCCCAAGGCGTTTTTGTGTTATATAGGGATCGAGAGAGGTATCCAGCAACGGGACGAAAAGAATAAAAAAGAATAAAATCCACACTTACCACTACCAATCAGACACATCACAAGCATCATATACCGCGACGACTCGTGAATAAAGTGTACGCTAACGGAAGAACCCCTCCCCGAGGAGAGGACCGTCTCGAAAGAGTTAGCGCAATCTTGGTTCACCATCTTCCGTTCAGTTCATCAATTATCGAGTTGAGGAGGGCGTCAACTCCATATGGGAAGAACAATATTTACATTGTTCAAAATCTACCTACACAGCCGCCAGAACCTGGATATAATACACGAAAAGAACGTCCTCGTGACTTTTCTTCCCATCGCGAGAGCGGGCTTGGAAAAAACTCCCGCCGCCCCCCAAACGCCGAAGAGAGTTCCACAAGCGAAGTGGATATCCATCTACCGCCGTCCCTCCTCTCTTTCCCTCTCCGTCCTCTCCAACTCTCTCTCCACACTCCCTTCCGTCTTAACACCGCCCCTCCTCCTCTCCCTAGCCCCGGCATGTTTTCTTAGCCCTGCAGCGAACAAATTAGCCACATTATCGCTATTGATATCGCTCTTGCGGCGCTTGCTCCTCGGGCCTGTGGGCACGGCTTTCGGTTCAGTGGGAGTGGGGACGTCGTCGCGGTCGAAGGCGTCTCTGCTGCGTTTTATCGAAAGGGGCTTCGCGGAAGTAGATGCGGAGGTACTAGTCTCGGTGGGCAGGTCTTTGGAAACACTAATTGAGCCGGAGCGATTGTTTGTAGCGCGCGCATGTACACTCTGCAGCACTTTGTCTCGGTCCAACCTGTCCCTCTCTCGTGCATTCTTCTCGCGCTCGGCAGCATAGTGGTCTTGTGCCGAAGGTGTCGTCGGTGTCGTAGGCATAGAAGAAACACTAGACTTGCGGCGATGGTCTCGTGAATCTCGGCGGTCTTTGTCTCTGTCCGCAGCTGGCCCCCTAGGCGGCTGGAATGCACGAGGACCTGTTGGGGGTGCCATGGGTTTTGTAGCGAATTTATCATCCTTCTTCGACCTGCTGACGCCGCGGATGGAGAAGCCATCTGCAGATGGCCCGGTGGGCGCATTCATAGGCGGGGAGATGGGGCGCGTGGATGTAGCAGACTTGGGTTCATTGTCATAATCGCGGTCGCGGTCGCGGTCTTTGCGGTTTCGGCGTGAGGAACGGTATTTCTCGTCGTCGTGCTCGCGCTCCTCTTCTGCCTCATCTCGGTCTCGGCGGGATCGCTTCCTGTCCCTATCCTTGTCGCGAGACCGATCTTTCTCCCTATCGTAGTCGTGGTCACGGTCGTAGTCACGATCTCGTCGATCACGTCGGTCTCTGTCTCGGTCCTTATCCCGCGATCTATCACGATCGCGTTCCCGATGCTTCTCCTTCTCGCTCCTGCTCTTACGACGGGCACCAAATTCTGCGTCTGTGCCATTCGCATCGTTTTCATCGGCGATTGGCGAGCGAGATCGCGTGTGATGACGGCGGCGGTGTTCCCGGCTTCGGTCCCGATGTGGGCGCGATGAACGGTGTTTCTCCTTATCCCGCCGACTCCGGTGTTTCGAGTCTACGGAAGTGCTGCGCGCTCTTTCCTCTCGGTCGTCCCGGTCGTCTCGATATCGATCATCATAATCGTCATCTCGGTCGTCGCGGTCGTCATAGCGAGAAGAGCGATGGCGGCGTCCTTCCTTACGGCGCTCGTGGTCATCTCCCGTCGGCGTGGCGCCTCGCGTCTCCTCGCCCTCGACAGATCGTGCTCGCTCGAGGCGAGTGTTTCCGTCCTTATCTCGCGAACGCGAGCGCGAACGCGAGCGCGTGGGCGACTTGTTTTTGGTGCGTAATGTTTCATCTCGCTCAGGTGAACTAAGTTATAATCAGTAAAAATGCATCACAATGTGAGAGTCTGTGTCACTCACGATCTACCCCTCCGCGGTGGGCTACCTGGGGCAGTCTCTTGTGCTGGCTGGGCATTTACTGTAGGCACGTTCGAGATTGAGCGCTGATTGTTCGCGCGACTCGAGAATCCAGTGTTTGGTCGACCTTCTCTCATCGCTCGCGGTCCCGTCGGTGCTCCTTCAACACCCAAGCCCCGAGGTTCACCAACAAGAACAGTAGCAGCGCCATAGGCAGTATTAAAACCTCCCCGGGATCCAAAATTATTCTGGTTGTAGCCCATGTTGGCGTCATATGGCCCATTCATATGAGGCATCTGCTGCGAATAATCGTTCATCATGCCATGCGCGTATGCTTGCTCTGGGTGCATGCCATTCATCACCATCGGCTCGTTGTACGGTGCAGAATGATCCATTTCAATGGAATCAACGGTCTGAATTGGATTGAGGCCACTGGCTTGCGGTGTACTACTCGAATCATCGCCTGCTGCTCGAGTCAATTGAACCGGGTCTTTCGCCACATCGCCTCCCTCTGCTTGCGCAGTTGGTGATGCCGAAGACTCCGATTTTCCCTCAACATTACCCTTACCTTCTTGTGTGGGCTCTGCGGATGACTGGGCATGCTCTTCCTTGACCTTGGTCTCGGACGCAGCCTCGGCATTTCCATCAGGCATCTGACCGTCACGCTGTATGAAATCGCACACGTTAGTGTTTGGACGAATCGCCGGTGGGACCGACGGTATTTTATGAAATCGACGTACGTTTTGCGGCGGACCGCTGTTGGCTGTGTGGGAAAATCCGGGGCCTGCGCCGTTGTTCTGGTCGCCATAGCCTCCCAGACTGCCATTCCTATTGTTTCTCTGCTGGGGAAACGCTCCTCCATTGGCATGGAAACGATTCTGGTTGGGAAAATTATTCTTGGGGTATTGGTTCATCATCTCGGGATACTGTGCTCCAGACTGATTATATCCACCCATCTGGTTGAACCCGTTGAAGTTTCCATAGCCTGCACCGTTCGCACCCTGTCCCCAATTTCCATACCCGCCCCCATACATATTCATGGCAGACATGTCATTCATCCCTGCCATGCCCATGTTTCCACCGAAACCGTTGTACATGCCGTTGGGCATATTGGGCATGCCGTTCATGTTACTCATCATGTTGAAGTCTGCTACTGGAGTTAGCGAATGTGAACTAGGCCCAGTAAAGTCGACTATTGGTGAACATACCCATGGAATTCATGCTATTCCAGTTCCCGTTCGGCATCATGTTTCCCATGCCATTCATTGGATTCATGCCGTTCCACCCCATACCGTTGAAGTTACCCTGGTTTGGTGTGAAGCCGAAGCCGAATTGCCCTGACATGCCATTCGCGTTCATGATTGTCGGTTTTCCGATCGTGTCTTCCGTTGAGCCATCCGCCGCGTTCTGCACTTTGCTGGGATCCTGTGTAGCTGACGTTGGCTCCACGCTCGGATTTGCGCTCTGTGACTGGGGGCTTCCACGCTGCTGCGTGTCGTCGATCTGAGGAGCGAGGGACTGCTGGAAAGGGTCAGCATGCCTGTACAGATTAAAACAAATATCCAGATGGGTGCTTACCTCGTTGTGTTGAGTTGCAGCCGAGCCGGAACGCGGAACCTCCTCACCTTCAGCGCCAGCACCTGTGATGTTATTTCCTGCAAAGTCTTCCGGCCTTGTAGCGGTCTCGATACTCTCGACGGGTCTGTCCGCGGAATCGACCACCGAATGTGCACCTGCAGCTTCTGAACCTGCGTCCGCGGTCGGTGTTGCAACCTTCGAAGTAGCCTTGGCGTCTTCCTTCTTCTTCTGCTTCAGCAGCCAGACACGCATCGTATTGCGCAGGGCTTTGTTCGGCATGCATGACTCGGCTTCCAGGGGCGTGTGGTCGCATGAGGGGCATGTAGTGGGAAATCGAAGCTTTGCATGACCTGGTCAAACAACGTTAGTACGCGTTGTAAACTGGGAACATCCGGCAAGGGCGATGCTTACATGAAGAGCAAACTGCTTTGTTGCAGCAGATTAGCTTCCACGAGTCGAAAGCCAGCTCCTGGCAGGTCGTGCAGAAGAAGTTTTTCGGGAAAGTCGTCGTTGGTAGCGTTCTGCGACAGCTTGAGCAGGTATTCAGGTGTCAATGATTGATGGGCGCTTACAGAGCAAATTCCTTCAGCTCTTCTGCGAGCAGCGCAGACTTGTCTGCGGCGGGGTTGGCCATGATGAGTTGCTCCGGGGTCGCGAAAAGCTAGCCAGGCTGCACTCGCCGAACGCCACCGAGCTTGTGACGCGCCTCAAACCATGCGGCTGCGGGAGAGCGCGCGAAGGGGTATATAGAAAAGAGATTGACCACAGTGGGAATGATGAACGGACGCAGTGGGCGAGCGGGATGTGGGTGTGGTAAGGTGTTTGCGAGTGAGACTGCTGAGGTGGAGGCGGAGAGTCGCTGTTTCCACCAAAAGTTCTTCCGAGCTTTAGCGCCAAGGTCACGTGCTCGTCCTTTTTCCAACCGCAGCTGCTTTTCACCTCCGCAGCCGCCTCAACACCCGGTATTGCCAACATATCTTGTTCCGCTGCTGCACCACCAGCCTCGTTTGTCCTCGTTTGAACGACGTCTGCCGGCTATGACGACTAATCCCCGCTAGTGAGCCATGTTGGCGTCATACGGCCGTCCTCGCCTCAACAAGTGACTGTCACTCAACCACAAGCTCTTCATGAGCTTCTTCATTTTATCTGTATACAAGCATGATACTCGGCCAGATCACATATCTGGACTGTATTGTCTACTTAGTCTTCCTTACGCCTCAGTTACTCATTCGCGTCGGCTTGATACAAACTGCATCATGGCTTCTCGGAGCACTTCCATCCTTGCGTAAGTCACACATTGAATCAACTTACAGGCTGTTCATATTCACAGTGGCCCAAGTCTTTATTCTCCCATACGAATTCTTTCGCGAGAGATACGTGATATCCTACGAATACCGTAGCCCGTTTGTCAAGCGTGCAACTGTTTTCCAAGATATCGTTATCCGCTGTGTCAGATTTGCGTTTGCAAACATGCCCGCGTTTCTCGGGCGTGTCTTCTTCTCCAAGGCCGTCGCCCTTCCATTCTTGCGCTTCCGCATGCTGCGTCATGGTATTGTAACGGCGCCCCTAAGATGGACCGAGATTAATCGAGTGAGTCTATTGATGGGTGGTATCGATTCGTAACTGATTCATGTAGCCCGGCCTTCGCGGGATATGGATCGTGAGTAATCAGCAAGAGCAGCCTGACGTGATTGTTTACTACTGCCATGGTAAGCGTTCATTTCTCGGTTCGAACATGCCATTCGTAGTTAATTTCTCATTGTTAACTTCAAACAAGGCGGCGGCTTTTCCATGGGCTCTGGCTACTTCTACTTAGAATTCCTTCTAGCATGGGTAAATCTTCTGAACGAATCAGGATACAGGAACCCAGCCCTCTTCGCACTGGAATACACTCTCGTCCCAGACGCCGTGTATCCCACGCAACTGCAGGAGACCTTGGCCGGCTACGAGTACGTGCTATCCATTGCACGAGACTCGTCTCGCATCTGTGTTGGAGGAGACTCCGCCGGTGCAACTTTGATTCTGAGCTTTCTGCTGTACATCACAGATCACCCAGAACTTCGCCACCAAAAGCCGGGACTCGCCGTCATGATATCTCCCTGGGTCACTATTGTCTCGCGGAACAATAAGAACACCACAAGCGATTATCTAAACTCTAGCAGTTTAGAACTGTACGGACGTCAGTACATTGGTCCAAAGGTTCCAGCAGATGATCCCTTGGTATCGCCTGGCAACTGCAAAGATCTCAAGAAGTGGACAGATGCGAGCCCGGAAAAAGGCTGGGTCTTTCTTTATGGCTCCGACGAGGTCCTTGGGCCAGAGACGAGGGGCTTGATATCGTTGCTCAAATCGACGGGTGTGGATATTGAGGAACACGAAGAAAGAGCAGGTATTCACGCTTGGCCTGTTGCTTCACTTTATCTCGGTGAAACAAAAGATGAGAGACTTCATGGACTACGGGATGTCGTAAGAGCGATCCGCAATCGAATACCATAGCGCCTATCGTTCCCTGACGCCTTCCAATTCAAAATGCAAACCACCATTATGCCCCTGAGAACAAATGAAGCAACACTAATACAACAATCGATCCAGTCTCACCAAGACACAGAGATGAATACGAAACAGACATGCCCATATCAGCTATACAACTACCGGCAGACCCAAAAGTCCAGCTCCCAGCTCTCTCGTAACAAGGATGATCTCGGTAAATCGAAGCCAAGACTTAGAGCGGCTTTTTGGAGTCTGTCTACTCGCCGTTCCTCTGCGACCTCCCATCTTCGACGCTGAGCTGAGTTGTTGTGTGCCTCCAAAGCAGCTATAGTCAAAGCTGTTTTGGATCGACTCTCTGGACTCGGTCGTTCAGCTTTGAGTGGAGCAGCATTGCCGTCAACGCCTTCGGCAGCCGTTGATGTGGACACGGAGGTTGAGCATGCAGCTTTGTGTCTATATCAATGTCAATCTTGCTCGCCCACACGAAACATCGAAATTCACTCCTTGTAAAAGTGGACACATAGATCGAAATACATTGACGCGAAAGAAGTGGGACAGAAGCAATATGAGGTACACGGCGCGGTACAGTAACTTACGATGGTACATCTAGTCCACTACTGCTCCGGGTAACGGCGCTACTAGTTGACATCTTTTCAAGAGATTTGGATGTGTCTAATTTCTGAGACGCGGGTTCCAATTGCTTCTTTTAGTTGCCAACGGTCGAAAAGTCCACGGAAAAGAAGGTCCAAAAGCTCGTTCGAATTTCATACCAATTCTCCTCTGAAACGAAGCGAGGTAGAGCCGCCCTTTATACCTTTCTTCCCTCGGCCTCAAAGTCCCGACTCTCACCATAATCCTCAGATCATCCGTCCATTCTTGTTGCAATTCACCAATCATTGCGTCCGAAACGGGCTTAGCAGTGACTCCGTTGCCCCAAAGGAGCTAGCGCAAGGCAGGTTTGCGCGAATGGGAACGCGGCTTGGCGGTTCGCATTATTACAAAATAAGGCGGAGAGTGCAGGGACCAAGGCGCGAGAGATCTGAGGGCGCCCACCACTTTTGGTGAAGGTCGGTGATGGTCTTCTGCCTCCCAGCCTGCAGTGTCCGGAACCCCGGTGTCAGGTACATTGGGCGGGAGTTCGTTCACCCATCACGTGCTACAAACAATTATTCAAGTTAAACGCACTGCACGCCTTCATTATCGGTGCAAGATTTAGTGTATGCCATTCCCGATCCCCTTCCCTTGTCTTTCCTGGCAGATTGGTGTCTAGTGGTGAGTCCACATGTGTTTTCAGTATTTGAGCTAAGGTTGCGCTACGAAAGAAAAGTAAAACCATTGATATTGTTCAGACATCAAAGAACCTGCCACTTGCCCAAAGTTTCGTAAAAGTGTAAAAACTCGACCGTTGGCTCAACATTGTAAGACGTATAGAAACTTGCCAGTAGCTGCAAGCACTGCTCCCTTGCAAATATACGGGGTTGGCGCCAAACTCTTATTTAGGATTCCTTCCATCTCCGCACCTTATAAGTCCCCTTACTAAGTAAGGAAACAATGACAACGTAAACAAAATATTCCAAGTCTAGCATCTACTTTCTCGTACACAATAAACTCCTCCAGTATTACCCAATATATCTCTCCATATTCCTCTCTTTCGCTCGTCGTTCTCTTGCCATGTCTTTTTGAGCTGAGAGCCAGTCTCCAAATCTCCATTTCTCGTGTTCGTACGCATGAAGAGGTAGCTCGAAACCGAGGTTTCGTGCCGCCTTCTGGAGTCTCATTTTTTTTTCATTGGTGTCGTCTATTTGGGGCGAAGCATTGTGGGTGGTGAGGGCGGCAGTGGTTAAACGAGGTGTGGGTTTCGTGGGATTTCTCTGAGTGACAGAAGGGCAAGGAGGTGTTGAAGGCGGAGTGAGATCAGGTGTAGGTGCGTTGGAGTTTGGGGGTTTATGACTGTTGGGATGAACTTGCGACGGGCTGGTAGAGTGTTTTCTACAAAGGGATTAGAATGCAAGGGATTGGACGTTGAAGGAAGAGAGAAGAAGGTGATCAAAAGAAGAGTTCATACCAGAGCTCTTCGCGAACATAGTCTTTCAGACAGATTGGAAGCAGGAGAATATCACTGCTTAAGTTCGACGCATAGCAAGAGATGTTGGCAATCAAAGAAGGGGGGGAAAAGGGGGGGGAAGGAAAGAGGTGATGACAAGAGGAGTGGATCTAGCAGATAACGAGGATCGAAGGTGAGCAAGAACGTAAAGTGAAGAGTAAACATATGGACAAGCACAGGCGACCTTGCGATCTCATACGAGATTAGAAGAAGATGACCGAACATGAAGAAGGAATAAATGTAAACAGTAAACAAATGGAAAAGCATGAACACCCCTATAAGCATGATGAAGGCTGACGACGTAACCGGAGGGAAAGACACCTACAAAACTATACGAGGTTCTTCCACGTATCTGAGGTGATCGTGCTCCCTGGAGGTCATGCTGGCTGGAATAAGGTTTCAAGATATGGGTGGGTGAAATGCTCAGGAGTATAGGCCGAAGAGTTGGATATGTCTCCGAGTATCTGGCTGGGGGTGTTGTCAATTTATGTACAGTTGCTCACTATTAGAATCGTCTTTCACGCGTCCACGCGGACCTACGATCCGCAGGATGTCCCTGCACAATGTCCGCTCACAGCCAATCATCTCGCTTCCGTCGCTAGTATATCCAATCAATCAACTACTTCTACTGAACCCGACCACAGCATCTTATGGAGAGCTGTTTGGTGGCGTGTATGTGGCGCACCTAGCGGTATCAGCCACATATTTCTCTGCATGAAGGCGCAGACATCTGGCAACAAATGATGGCTGGCTCGGCCAACGGCAAAGGAGGGCGACCAATTAGGCGAATTCGTTCCTAGGAAAAGGATTAGCACATTCACCCCACATTCACCTACGATTGGGCCCGCGCTCGTAAACCCTGCTGTCCGCCGTATGAAAAGTGCATACTCATCCACCAGATTTACACTGACTTGCAGATGTGCCAGGACATGATATCAAGAATCCGAAGGATGCTGACGCTCACCGGTGCAGCACAGAGAATCCCCAGGGGTTTTCGCCTAAGCGAAATCAACGACCTGAATCTAGGCGGCATCGATGTGCACATCTTCACAGATCAACTTCGACATTGAGGTATCTTCTCGATAGATGGCTGGCTGGCAGACGTCCAGAGACAAATTCAAGCGATCTAACATGTAGTATATCCTAGCTCCCTAGCCTGGCAATCCAATCCTGCGAAATAAACGCGCGTCAGTTCGCTCAAGTCCTGGCGCTTAGATATAAATAGACGCGATAGGCGCCGAACCACCTTGTGTCTGCCTCAGCCCGCATCACACATGTGCATTAGCGACCCTTGCGGCTTTTAGTCGCAAGCTCGTTCCACTAGCTACGTCGAGAGAGCTGCATGTGTCAAAAAAGAGTGCAGTGAATTCTGTGCCGCTGCGTATGCAAGCAAACGGCAACGATAAGGGTTGTCATCACTTGTTACACACTACCGCACGGAGGTTTTGAAGTGAATGATTGCTACGATCTTGAAGTTGGGGCCTGTATCAGCAGCTTGAGCTCTGTCAATACGTATGTACTAGTCATGTACCATGGTGATGACAGCGTATATAAGTTTCACCTCCAAAACAAAACGCTTCTGCGGTATGGGGCGAGATTCGGGTTGGTGTCAAAGGCCTGTCTTGGCCCTCTATTCATAGGTCTGTATCATCTGAAGTAGTGATACTTGCATTATCTATTTATTTGCGCCGTGAATCCTTTCGCATACAGCTGCTGATCGTCAGCGGCACCGTGGTTTTTATTTCCTTGATAGCTCCTTACATCTCGTGTCGCCACACTGCTTCAAGCCTTCTTGGTAGTGGTCTTTCACCGCTTCTAGAGGCGACGAAGTGCAATTTGTCGACTGATCCTCCTTAATTTCCGGGGATTTTTTAACGGCAAAATTCCTTTTCGTCGTTGTATTTCAAATTTTGATTATATGCGTGTCACGAGCAACCTTCCCCTCCGGGCCATCCTCGGCCAGCCTTCGGCCAGGTTTCGGACCACGTGATCTCCGGTCACGTGCCGATCTGTATATAGCTACCTTCCGACTCCTGAGTACTCCTCAAGGATTCGTCTTGAATACACTCTATACCCATATTTCAATCCCCTACCGACAGTCTCCTTACACTCACCTAGTTCTATACCTAGTGTTTTCTAGTAGTCAAGAGTCTGTTGGGTTTCTCTTAATGCTTGCTGTGGGGAACTTTCTCCCTTCACAGGTTGTGGCCCTCGTTGTAACGATTCGAACAATCGTTCCATCACGTGACTAAACCGCTCCCTGCCCGATTCTGATACAGGTCCTATTCCTATCCGAACCGATAGGACTCCGGTTCCCGACCTGCTCCCCACTCAACTCCAATACAGACTCGATCCATATCCGAACCTATATTACCTCGGCTCCTGACCAGCTCCTGATGCAACTCCGATATAGGTCCTTATCCGAACCTATAGTACCTCGGCTTCGTTATCTCTCATCTCTCTTCGTGTATATAAGTTAGTTGTTTCGTTAGTTAGATCAGGTAGCTTTTGATTATCCTTTCGTACCCGACCTATAGGTATCGATTCTATCTTGGGTATCCGTTATCACTCGTGCACTCCCATATGCCTCGGTAGTGATTCGCACCCGAATCCGATCGTTCTGATATCCTGCGCCGTTACATATTCCTAGTAGATATAGCAGGGCAATGTAATGCTAGCAGCAGAATTGTTGTTGGCGTGGCAGGCGTGGAGCAATGTTGGGAGGTTGTGGAGCAAACATTAGGGCTGTGGGACAAACATTAGGGGTCAGGAGCAAACATTAGGGCTGTAGGACGCGCACAATAACACCCGCCAAAACATAGCACAGCTATTGCACTAATTGTACAAGCAGAATACGATGCGCAACAACATTGCAGGCGCATAGTAGTTGTAGAAGCTACTTCCACGTTCAGAACTCAACCTACAAGGCGCATTTAATTCATACTATGCCTCACAATCGCGTGCCAGGTATGAGCCAATTTGGCCACGAAAAAACTTTCCCTGATACACCTGTGCTATAGTGTCTTTCAAGCCTGTAATAAGCTGTATCACGTCATCTCTCCTAGCGCTTCTTCCTCCCTGTTTAGGAGAGATGGATTCCCTCTAGATGGGGAAGGGTGGTAACCCATCGTCTGCACATTGTTGCGTGCTTGAGGGTTCTTTGGCATGTGGCTGTGACGCTGTGGCTCTGGTTCTGGCCTGCCTAAGCTGGGCTGCTGTTGTCTGCGTCCTCAATGCCTGCTGGGTCTCTAGCACCTTCGCACTCGGCTTCCTCGCGCGTGCTCTGGGAGCTTCCGGGGGCGTTGTCCATGGGATGCGGTTAGGGGTTGAGGTCACCATCGAGGGCCGGCACGGTGTTCGGAAGGCCGCACGGGCCGCCTTGCAGCGGGAACTAGTTAAGCGAGTCGCTAGGATTCGATATAAAGAATGTCCGAGATAAGTTTCCTCCTCTTTCAACAATTCAAAAGTTCTCTTCGCCACCCTACAAGATTGTGGCCGGTGCGGGTCGGCCATCCTCCCTGCTAGCGCTATCAAGGCATTCGTCTGCCTACCGATGAGACCTAAGCATGGCAAACTCTTATTAGTACGACATCTTACAAGTGGTGGCGTTGCCGTTTACCGCATGCTTAGAGTTCTAGCGGGTCTGCAGGAGCCCTCTTCTTTTTCTTCTCCTTCCCCACCTGAGAGTGGTCTATATACCCTCTGTCCGCATACCCCGCAGCAGCGAACGGCGGCTCCACCACCCTTGGTGACCTTTCACTGGGCAACTGCAGTTCTACCAAGCTATAGAAGTAGTCCAGCACTTCTGGGTAACGCAGCACGCATGCGCGCCAGTCGGCATCGATACCCTGCCTCAACTCGGCATGCGCTTCTGCGATCTGTCGATGGAGCTGGTCCACGTAGGTGGGATGTATGGGCGGATGGCCTGAATATTGCATATAGATGCCGTAATTCGGGAGGGACGCGAGGTAAGCAGAATGCGCTTGCTTGCGCRTCGATGTTAGCCGTTCGAAGGCGTTCAGGATGTGTTGGCGCGCATGCGCAATCACCCAGTCGCTGCCCACATATTAGCCCTAACACACTTCTAGATAACGGTTGAGGAAARGCACACCGTATCTCAGCAAGCTTCTCCTCCATAGCCCGTTGTTCGGCCTGCTTGACGGCAATCTGCAGGCGCTCCGACTCGCAGGGGCATTCTGGGTATGCTGGCGCGTTGCAGATTGCACAGTTGGGAGATGTATCATCGTTTCCTTTGGTAACGACAGGCAGATCCCTCACTTTATCGGCGGCTGGAGGCGGTTGCTGTTGCTTCTTCTTCTGCTTCTGCTGTTGCTGCTGCTGCAGCGACTGAAGGATCGGGTCGTCCTCAAGATTCCCGAACGATTTCCGGGACGCGAGCATATCAAGATTATAGCTGGCCATCCAGGCGTCCTTGTGACTTAAATCTAACTCAAGATGAGTATCTCCTAGAAAATTTGTGGGATTGGTTTCGGTCAGCTGAGGTTTCCAATTGATCCAGAAGTGTTTTGTTCCAATTGCATGCATGTCCTCGTCCTCCCCCAGATTCTTAACCGTACTCCTGCTTTGCGGTCGTGAAGCATCAACACTATCCTTTCCACTTCCAGCGTCGTCTGGGATCTCGTCTTGGTAGCTTGGAAGGGACTTGAGGGCGAGGGATCTCAAGTGTCCAACGATGTGATCCTCTAGACAACTATCCACCTCGGCCTCATTCTTTCCGCATAAGGGGCACGATGGAAACAACTTCACCATCTTGCGAGTGTTCCTGTTCGCCAAGGCGCGGAGTTGGGTGTCGCTGAGTTTGGTATTGTGGGCTTTCCGCATGTGTTGAATGTACTCTTCACGAGTCGAAAATAGACCCAGCTCGCGGTGAGAGGAGCAGCGCCAGCGCTGGCCATGCTGATGCAAATGGCTGAGCCATCCATCGCTATGGCTATAGAGCTCGTCCGGCTGGTCGCAATCCTCAAAGAGGCACACGTAGGGGTCCAGGTCATTCTTGACGTGATTTCTTAAGGCTGGTCAGCAATTTCCTACGATGGCAAGAACTTTGCAGGTATGGTGATCATCGTCGAGCGTTAGATAATTACTCACTGCCATTTTCTCTCGTCGAACACCTCTTCGGCTGGGAGAGCGTAAAGGCAATAAGGACAGGTGATCTCTCCTATTGCCTGGAGGTCTGACTTCAGAGTGTCTTTGAGCTTTGCCTCCGCCGAGGCTATGTCTTCCGCAACCTCGTCAGCAACACTCAGGCTGAGTGGTGCGTCTTTATAGGAGTCTGCAGTGGCGTATAATCCATCCAGTTCGTCGAGTACAGCCTGGTGAACAGCTAGCCGCTGTGATTTGAGCTGTTCGTACTTTCGTTTGGCAGCGAAACCAGGGGCGAGTGGGAAATTGAGAGCTTCATGGTTGCCTAACGCGACCGTCTTGCTTGCTGAAATAACGGATAGACTTGATGCAGCCATTTGGAACTTATCGGGCGCTAAAGTTGTTGCGCTTTTGATCTGGGAGGGTGCAATCGTGGTTGCTGCCACGGCGGTAACCTGACCGTCATCCTGTTGTGGATTGCCTTGCGCTAAGGGAACCGTTGGCCGAGCAGCTGGCAATGTAATGGACGCCTTAGTGCCTGCTTTCTGCAGCTGGATAGCTGTGTTCCCTTGGCGATGTCTCCTGTGTAGAATTCGTTTCCGTCGAAGGAGCATTGTGCAAGCGAGTCTCTGTTGCATAGTGTCGCTGATGTTGGGAAACCGATCGTGAATGTGATGCTTAAAATGACCGAGCAGGAGTGGCTCCACGTCATTGCCATCGTCGTCTTTGATTTGAAAATCGCTCGCTTTGAGAATCTGGGCTTCTTTGCTAGCTCTGCGAATTGTGTTCGAAATCTTGTTAAGACGACTGATCTCAGTCACGATATATCCAAAAGACTGTCCCAACGCTTCATTTGGGATATTCAGAGCATTCGCTGCCGGGGACTTGCCAAGGACATCAAGGACGTCCGAGCCTATGTGGACGTTAGATTGACTTGTCCAGTTTTGGAGGCTAGAGGCCGGCACAAGATGAAACCATGAACTGCAATGAAGGGGGCGAGACTTACAAGTTCGAATGCGGTAGTTCAGTGACTCCAACAGACCGGTGATGACACTCTGCACCTCCGGGGCATATCGGAGCCTATGATCCATGGATGCTCGCCCAAGAGCAAAGACTCCGATGCCTGTAGTCCAGGTAGAGAATCTCGCAACTTGGTCCTCTACCATTGAGAGTTCCCGGGGATGGACGGATGACGCCCGGAGGAGGCATCGTTGAAACGATTCCAGACACTGGTTAGCGGAGGCAGCAACGGTCGGCCGCTTTGGCTCTGAAGCCACGTCGGCGTCCGTCATGGCGGCGAGTCTGCCCAAGCTATGGCGATAGAATGAGTGTTCGCATATGGGTTGTCATCGGTAAGACTGCTCAAGGCCATTCAAGTTGCATCGGCTGCTCGTCGCCGTGGATGGAGAATTGAGCAAGGCGGTCGCGGGGCCTGGGGGGTGCGGATGCAGCTATATCAGGCACCACCCCCACCTCAAGTCGTCTGTGATTGACAAGACGGCACTAACGGATCCAATCTTTGCCATAGCTAGTATATCCACAGAATACCGCAGAATAATTTCAGAAATAAAAAGACTTGTAAGTGCTAATTTATCTAAATAAGAGTAAATTTAATGCCTGGAACTGGTTGCTATGTGGCGCTGAAATATCCGCTATGTTAGGAACTGATGTCGTTTGTTAAGACGATTTCCGGCGGCTATGCCCCACTTAGTCTCAGCCGCACGGAAAGATTTTCCACTATGGATGCCCACGATCGCGTGAGCCTCCTCCATCAGCAGTGACAAAGCGCCGAGGACGG
Organism: Beverwykella pulmonaria; assembly: GCA_001599595.1. Lineage (NCBI taxonomy): Eukaryota > Fungi > Ascomycota > Dothideomycetes > Pleosporales > Melanommataceae > Beverwykella > Beverwykella pulmonaria. The sequence continues at coordinate 21,654 of BCHH01000012.1, read as the reverse complement.
TAGCAAAGCCGGCCGCGTCAGATCCTCTCCGAATGGACTAACCCTCCTACAGTAGACAGTCGCCGAGCATGTCGTCGTAACCGCAGTAGAAGGCCGGCCAAATGGACACAGCCTCGGCCCCCGAAGACGCGGTCGAAAATGACGACTTGCTCCTGCAAACGTCCGAAACAATCCTGCAGATAGCAGAAATCGCTCGAATCAACGAAGTGAACGAGGAAGCAAGAGTCTTCTACAGCCACCTGGGATGCCATTGCGTCAGATTCCGAGATCATGTAAGGCGCGCACGCCAGACCTCCTCTCGACTCAAGGGGGAACTGGTCAACCAGGCTCTACGCCATCTCGGCTCTCTAGTTCCCGAAAATGGCCTCCAGGAACAACAACAATCATACACCGTCACGTTAGAGTTTCGTCTCGGGGCACTCAACCTTCACTGGAGCGAGATACGAAAGCAACACGACGACACGAAACTCGAATTCATCAGACGATGGCTGAAGCTTGAAGCGTCTGAGGAGCACTGCAGCGAAGTGGACAAAGCGCTGGAAAGTTGTGCGGACGACCTTCTTAAGCAACAGCCGGAGCACTGTTTCAAGAAATCCGCGGAGAAATTCGCACCCCCGGACATTGGCGAACCATCATACGCTGTCTGGAAGGCGGCCCAGTCGATCTTCGACGCACTGTTAGATTGCAAGAGATGCTCCTGCCCGAGCCAACATAAGTTTGGAGCGAAGCTCGAATTGGGCACTTACCGGAAGCCCGAGAAGAAAATCGACAAAAAACTAGTCGTCAAATCCATTCGAAACCGCGCTCGAAAGTCCTACGGCGATAACGACGCAGCCGGGGAGCTCCATTTCGACATGTTTCTCTCCATGGAACAGGATTGGCACGAAGTTCGCGTCCAAACTGTCAAAGAGAGAGTCGTTGGGTTCGCTATAGCTGGTGAAGTGGTGCCGCCTCGTGGAGGCAACTCTGCCGACGGATCTACGAAGGTGGAGAAACTCTGCAGACCAATTGCCAAGACGAAAACGAAGACCTTACAGCGCCTCGTGTTAAAGCTCACTAGCGGCCAACTCTTCGAGATGGGATTTGAGAAGAGCGATTTCTGGATCGACAAGACCGCCGAGCCTATTTCTCTATGTCGATGTTTTGAGGAGCGATACGAATTCTTTACAGAGAAGACGAAGCGCATCCTTTCGCTTATAATCGGCTACACGGTTCTTCACCTGAATGGCACTTCTTGGCTTCAGCCAGGGTGGGGCTCTGCAAACATTAAATTCTTTCAGACAACCTTTCGCAAAACTCCTTTGCGACCATTCATCCAAACCCAGCTGCCCAAGGCCAGTCCTGCCGGCGCAACTCCCGATTTTCAACTCGTCGTGAACAGCGGGGACGGCGATGACGACAGCTCAGACGAGCTAGATGCAGGACATCGCTGTCCGGCACTGGTTGCCTTGGCAGTGGTCCTGATGGAGGTGTACTTTGTCAAGCCATTCAAAAAGCTGGCCGAGATGCATGACATCCTGCTGATCGAGAAGCCCAGCGGCCGTATCACACTTATCGACGTTGATCAAGTGTTCAATGGCGACGAGGAAATTGAGAAGGAGGGATGGCGGTCCCAAATCCCCGAGGATTCTTCTCTGGTCAGCGCTATAGACAACTGCTTGGATGGCGAGCTCTGGGAAGACGACGAAGGCGCGGCCCTCGACAGTGGAACGCTCAGGTCGCGGATTTATCAACACGTTGTTCGGCTCCTGGAGCTTCACCTGACTCACGGCTTCAGCCAGATACCTCTAGACGGCGTCGACAAGTATGCAAGGGGTCTGGATTTTGGGAAATGGGGTCAGGTTATAACCAGCCATGAAACAGGTGGCCACGCGACTACGGTGCCTCCGGGTGTGCTCACACCTACACGCACCCCGTCACCCGCGTTTATGTTGCTTGCTCCAGGCCAAGTCGGAGTCCATCAGAATGGGCCAGAGTTCGGGAAACATACATATCAATATCCGTATCTCCATTCTCTGGTCTCACATCCGGCACAGAATCTGGACTCCATGTCAAATCCTGAGGTCGGTTACAAGGCATCTCAGTTCTTTGATGATGAGATGAGCGATGAGGAGCATTCTGTCGCTGAGTAAGTCTCTCAATAGCAGCACTATGAGCTCCCTGTCATGGCCTGCATTTGTTTATGAGTGAAATATGTCTGCTGACTCCCATTCTGCAGAATCAACAGATACCTGAAATGGAGATCAGAATATGAAAAAGTCTTTGAGAAGTTCATTAGGAAACACCTCCCGGACTCTCCAGCACAACCCGTGAAAATTGCGATTCTAGACACGGGCATCGATCGAGATCACTACGTCTTCGAAGCTCGCGAGAAGAACCTCAAAGGAAGGCGCAATTGCTACGAGTCCTTGAAGAACGTTCCAGATCGACATGGACATGGCACTTTCGCTGCGAGCCTGATACTCGACTATGCCCAAGACGCGGAGCTCTACGTCATCAAAATTGCGGACGAGAACAGGATACCCGACGCTGAGATCGTTGTGAATGTAAGAAGCTGGACTGGTATTGCTTCCCTACGTAACATTCAGGAATTGACACACACAGGCGATCAATCACGCAGTCGACGAATGGGATGTAGACATCATTTCGATGTCATTTGGGTGGCCCTCCTCTCATTTTGAAGGCTACGACGCCCTCGAAGCTGCTATCCACAAAGCATACTGCAAGAAAGTCCTCATGTTCGCCGCCGCCGCCAATAGCGGCGGCCGACTTGGCCGAGCGTATCCTGCTAGCAGCTCGCAGGTCATCTGTGTCCATTCGACCGACACGTATGGGAATGTGTCCAAATTCAGCCCGACCGCCGAGCCCAACGCCATTAACATTGCGACGGTCGGCGAGTCAGTCCAGTCGGCATGGCCAGTCTGTCGCGACAAGTCGAACCAAAAGTGGGTCGAGTCCCGGTCCGGGACGTCGTATGCGACGCCCATTGTTGCGGGGCTCGCGGCGTTCCTGCTGCAATATGCGCGACTACATCTACAGGAGAGGGAGGCGCTGGCGCTGAAGCGGAAGGAGAGGATGGAGGCTTTGCTGAGGAGATGTGCCGAGAGGGGACCCAATTACCAGCCGAGGGACGGATATTTCTACGTTGAGCTGAGTTTGAATGCCCATAATCTGTTTGGAGAGGAGTTGGAGTCGGTTAGTCGTGAAATTTTAAAGACATTGAGGATATAACGAGCGTGTTTTTGATACATGTATTTAGCGTAATGCCACGAGACCAGGTACTGAAACCTTTCCTCCCTGTCACAGCCCACGAAACAACGGACTTCATTCTTCTTCTGCCTGCGTGTCGGTCATCAGGGTCTTCCTCGGAATCGCGCAGACCACCACATCTTCATCATTCATCAGCTCCTCCGTGTCAAATCCTTCCCCCTCCGCATCCGGGTCTCCGACCTTCAGGACAGACAGTTCCGGGCCCTTGACTTGCTCCTCCTCATTGCCTAGCATGGCTCCCTTGCGATACTCCTCCTCCCTCACCACCTGCCCCGTCGCCTTACCCACAAACACCTTGCTCACGCGAAACGCAAACACAAAGTCGCTGCTGCCCTCCCATTTTGTGGTAGCCTTATTACCCACCTTCCCCTCCACAGCCGGACCGCCCCCAATGGGTACGGTGCCGCCGCTCCAGACCGTGCCGTCGACTTCAACGGCGAGAGTGCCCCCGACGGTGCGGGACCTGAGCGTGTTGGCTTCGACGCCAGTGACGACTTTGAGGCCGGTGATGATGTAGACTGGCTTGCGGTAGCCGGAGATTTGGAGGAAGCGGCGGACGTCGTCGGCTTCGATACACTTCTGGAGATAGGACGGTGTTGGGAAGAATTGCGTGGTCTCGATGGCCTCGAAGGAGAATGTCTCCTCATCACTGGTATTGTCAAAGAGATATGGTCATTTTCCACTCGAGTAGCACTGAGAGAGATACTAAGAAAGCAACTCGGGCTTGAAAAAGAGCGCATTAAATCGTAGACTACGTTGTTGATGGATGGTGTGGTGTACTCGTAGAAGCAAGGCTCGCCTACCGATTGTCCACTTCGGCGCCGACATTGACATCAAACCCAAGAACGCTGAGGAACTTGGTCAAGATGGAGAACTTTCCGCTCCGCAACTTCTCCCTAGTGTATTGGACACTCATCTTTTCCGTCGAGAAGACGTCAGAGCCCTCCGGCGGAGGAGCGCAGTGGAGGGGTCGTTCGGGCTTTTTGACCGACGTGATGACATTGCCTAGCTTGATGGGACCGCCTGGGGGATAATCCCACGTCGGCGCGTAGAAGAAGAAGTATTGGCGATTGGCCATGACTGCTGTCGTGTCTCTCTCTTGTGCGATTCGGAGGAGAGGTGAATGCTCAAATACGGCTGGGAGCGTTGGGCAACCAGTTCTGGTGGAATGGCATTAGGCTTCCATCAAGTGCAATGGGCTTTCGCGTTGCAGAAATCGTCGGAATTAACCGCTTACTGCTGGGCTTGGGTACGGAAAGCGGTTGTAAGCAAACCGGTAACAATTCAAGCGAGGAAAATTACTTTGCAAAAATCAACAAACACATGCGCACCTATAAATAATAACATACCAACACAGAGCAAGGTTTAAATACAGAAAGCAGAAGATATAAGCAAACCAGCAACAATTCAAGTAGGGAAAATCCGAATCTTAAACCCACATTGCAAAATTAACAAACACATGTGCACTTACAAATCACAACATACTAACATATAACAAAATTAGCTCTACATAAACGCTTTCTAAACGTGTTCTTAACGTGTTTAGAACGTGGTCTTAACATGTTCCTAAATAAATGTTTTTTATAGAAAAGTTAATATAATATTTACATTCTCCTTATAACGTTACAGACTTTGTTTTACTACTTATAAAGAGAAGGTTAAGTATTCTTCAATCTTACTAAAAACATGTTGAAAACATGTTACGAGCGTTTTACAAATACGCTCTAAACGTGTTACAATAAGGTTACGTTTTGCGTTTTAATTTTCCTCGCTTGAATTGTTGCCGGTTTGCTTACTGTCGGTATACCAGCTACTCGGCCTACTGCGGTAGGTCGGAGCGGTAAGGTGGCACAGACCACTCAACCTACAGTCGTCCGTAATGGTGTTGCTGAGCGAGAGCTGAGGGGTTCCGGGACAGTAACTAGAATAAACTCGTTGCCGCGGGAGGTTGGCGGAAGGGGATTGCGATCACAGTCACGACTGTGTATCGACTTCTTTGGGGGGGTCACGATCACAATCGTGTATCCATTGGTTAGGGCTCAGTCACTGATTCTACGTGATACGGGCCAACAGTCTAGGAGAGTCTGGTGGCTATATCGGGTGTAGGATATTCAGTTGGTTTTCGTCTACTCCTACAGTCTATCTAGAGCCGCAGCTTTAATACGGTTGCGGGGTTCAGACGCTAAGCTAGCGCTAAACCCGCAGTACGTAATCAGCAGCTGTTGCAGCAGTGTATTATCGCCGTTGCGGTAATACCAACACTTACAACCGCTTTCCGTATGCGATCCCTATGCGCTGTTGGCACCTCGCACTAATTAAACGACATCCCGGATGTCAGAACAACAGTCAAGCTTATCTACGAAATTTCTATGCCGTATAACAGTTTCACTGATGAAAAGTAACCACTTTCGGAATTAGAGCATTTAGCTTGTCCGCTCGCGGAATAGCGGAGGTGAGTAGGCAAACCATCAACGCACGTTATCGATGTACCTAGTTAGTCATGACATGACTTTCTGCCTCCTGCATCACGCTTGAGAGATGTGCGACCATGAGACCTGATGGATAAAGGTATACGAGTGAGGTGGACGAAGGTTGGGTGATTGGCAATGCGGTCCAAGATTTACCACTGTAACTGGTCACGTATGCCGAGCTTCATTTGGCCACTAGCGTCGGAAATAATTATGTTCCGACTGCTCTACATCCATAGCAGTCTTATCAAATCATCTTCTATCTCGAAGTCATTGACACTTTCCTTTACCAGATCTTCTCACCATATCAAGTTTTCTTTACATAATATTTGATAATGGATCGACAAAACTTCACCCCCTTCGACTCCGTCGCATATCTTTGGAAAACGCTAGATCTTCCTAAAGAAGCATTGAACTCACTCCGTCTCATCAACGATGCAGAGTGCTATCCTTCCTCCTTCAAAGTTGACCACCTTGCCCAAACTTCCATCGCCGTGTCTGCCCTCGCAGCTGCCCTATTCCGATCCATCCGACTTCAAACCTCTGTAGCCGAAGTCACTGTTCCCATTAAACATGCATGCGTCGAGTTCAAGTCCGAGAGACTATACGTCCTGAATGGAAAACCAGCACCTACTTCTTGGGGCACTATCGGAGGGTTCCATAAGACAGTTGATGGATATGTGCGGATGCACGATGGGTTCCCCAATCATCGTCTCAATTCTCTTAAGATACTGGGGCTTGAGGAGGGTGCAACACGTGAAGAGGTGGGGAATAGAATACTAGAATGGAAGTCCATCGATCTCGAGGCTGAGGCGTTCCGCCAAGGTGCTGTTATCGCTGCATTGCGATCTTTTGATGAGTGGGATGAGCTTCCTCAAGCGAAGGCGGTGGCCGATTTTCCGATACTGTTGAGTCAAGTCACTAACTCAAGTCCTTGCACTCCATCAGTGCTCCCTTCGGGTGCCGATAAGTGTCTCAAAGGAATCCGTGTTGTTGAGATGAGTCGAGTGATCGCAGCGCCTGTTGCTGGCAAGACCTTGGCCGTTCACGGAGCGGACGTGATCTGGGTCACATCGCCAACGCTTCCCGACCTTCCGGACTTGGACCGAGATTTAGCCAGGGGAAAGCGCACAGTTCAGCTCGACATCAAGAAACCGCGAGACAAAGCTAAGCTGCTCGAGCTCCTCGAGACAGCAGATGTCTTCATTCAAGGCTATCGACCTAACAGTCTGGCTTCGCAGGGCCTCTCCCCTGCGGAACTTACCAAGACGAATCCGAACCTGGTTGTGGCGAGTTTGTCGGCATATGGGCCGGAAGGCCCATGGTCTGGCAACCGAGGCTTTGATTCTCTCGTTCAGACTTGTTCCGGAATTAACGTCGCTGATGCCCAGTGTTGTGGGATGGGGGACCCAGTGCGCGTCTTACCATGCCAAGCGTTTGATCATGGCGCAGGTTATCTCCTTGCAACTGGTATTATGGCAGCGCTGTATAAGCGAGTCATTGTAGGCGGCGCGTATACAGTCAACGTCTCTCTGGCCGGCACCATGAAATATCTTCGATCATTGGGTCAATATCCAGGACAGACTGGATATGGTCGAATGAACTTCGTGCGGCCTGAGGATGTAGAGAAGTACTTGGAAACGAAAACCTCGGGTTTTGGGGAATTGAAGGCTGTGAGGCATTCAGTAACCATTGAAGGTGTTACGACAGGATGGGATATCATGCCTAAGCCTCTGGGTAGCGATGAGCCTGTATGGTTGGATTGAATGGTTGCCCTTCAACATTGGGAAGGTGACAAGGACTATGACGTTACGATCCAAACTTTGGACCTCACCCGCAGAGTTGTCAACAACCAACACTTTGTCAATATTGTTGTTTGATTTTGGTTGATTCAACCAATTCAACCAACCAAAAGTCGCTTGCTGTAATTTCGTCAATCAATCAATCAACACCATAAGCTAAATATTGAGAAATATTGGTGTTGATTGACAAATAAGCGATACCTGGGTGAGGCCGTTGGGAAGCTGCAATAGCAGCTCAAGGATGGATTCTTGGTGTTGAATCCTGCTTACTAAGCACTGTTTTTGTATAATTCTCGTGTACCTGAACGCGTCAACGGCTAGCCATCCTGTCAACCACAACTTACTTTCTCGCGTCCCCAGCTTACTTTTTGACTTATCTATGCCCTCCATACCTGCAAAACGCAAGCCTGAGGCTGCTGAAGAAGCTGATACTCCTTTTAAGCGCGCACAGCGTACGCGCAAACCCACGCTCAAGGCGTTGCAGGGTGATGGAAGCCAACCAACCCATCCAATAGAGCCGCTAGAAAGTACGCCGGAACTGTCTATTGAACCGCCTACAGAGCCGCTAGAAAGTACGCTGGAACCGTCTATCAAACCGCCTACAGAGCCGCCTACACGGGCTACTGAGCCGCCTACACTGGCTACTGAGCCGTCATGTGAGCCCGTACAACAGCTAGAGGAGCGCCATCGGCGGGCATCACCACTGCCTGTTTTGGTTGCCTTACAGGTCTCTCAGCCTGCTAATGAGCTGGCCTGGGAGTCACAGTTAATGCTTAATAAGCCAGAGGACTCTATTGTACAGCTGCTAGCTTTCTCTAGCGCTGCCACAGAGGCTTTAGTAGAAGAGGATGGCCCTAAGAGCCTTAATTTTAGCAACTTTAAAGGCCTCAATTGGAAGTGATTAAAGGGATATGTGGCGCTATTAAGCACTCCACAAGGCAACGCAAGCTGGATTTTTAGGCACAGGTGGCGCGTCTAGAAGGAGGGCACTCACTACCTAAATAAGCTGTACTTTGTGTGCAAATACTGCTATACACACAGGCTGCCTAGTGGTGTACACCGCGTAACAAAGTCAACTACTGCTGCTAACAGGCATCTCGCGCTCAATAAACCTAGCTATTGGCTTAGCAAAGATGGTCCAATCTTCTGCAAACCTCCCTGCAAACCTGGCCAACAGTTACTACGCCACGCAGTCTAGAGTGGTCTCACACTTAGCTAAGAGGCGTACAAGGAGATAGGAAATTTCAACGTACAAGGATTTTAGCAGGCGGCTGCGCTCTAGCTAATTAACAACAACAGGCCACTCTGCAAGTTTAAGACGCCAGCTTTTTGTGAGATAATTTGGTTTGCTAACCTAGAGGCGGAGGCAGCGCTGTAGAGGTCTCACAATAGTGTGTTAGCGTTTATTATAAGACTGTACAGCTGGCTGCGGCCTTAGGTAGTGCGCGTGTTGGCTAAAGCTAAGAGCAAAATACATATTAGCTTTGATGGATGGACGACAAAAGGCGGCAAACATAGCTTCTTTGCTGTAGTTGCTTACTACGCTAACAGCAAAGGCGCAATAGTTGATCTCCCTATTGCACTGCCGCAGCTTGTGGGTGCCTACACTAGCAAGGCAATAGCTAACGCTGTAGTTAAGATCCTGCAAAGCTTTAGCATTAATTGCAGCAAACTTAGCTACTTTGTGCTTAATAATACTTCTAATAACAACACTGCTGTTAACAAGCTTGCTGCAATGTACTACTTCTCCGCCTCTAATTACTGCCTCTGCTGCGCTTGCCACATACTTAACCTTATTAGCTAAATAATTATGTTTGGGAGGGATGCAGACGCGTACAGTAACGCCCTAGAGAACACAAAGATGGAGGATTTTTACATAAAGGAGTAGCGGAAAGATGGCCTGCTTGGCGTGTTTCTTGATATTATTAACTATATCAACACACCTAAGCAGTGGAGCATTTTTGAAGATTGTTAATGTGAGGCAGTTGATACTATGCCCACAGGCAGCAGTAGTACCTGTGAGCTAATTAAACTATGTGTTACACGCTGGAACAGTTATTATAAGAGTTTTAAGCGCGGAGTTGAGCTCCAACAAGCTATTAACGCATATGCAACGTACTACATTAGCAAAAGTAAACAAGCTGACGAACAGGCACAACTTAAGAACAGCAAGCTTCCTAATGCCCTAAGGTAGATAAGGTTAGGTGGTCTTACAGCAGCTAACTAGGCAGTGATTACTAAGTATATGGCGATACTTTAGCCACTGAAGTTTGCTACTGATTGCCTCTAAGGCTGTGGCAAGTGTGGCTGTTATAGCGCACTCTATAAGGTTATCCCAGTGTTTGAGAGCGTGATAACTGAGCTAGATGCGCACCTTTGGCCATACAAAGCAGTTAACTATGAACTATCTGAGGCGCCCAAAGATTACATTCCTATTAACCTGTGAGCTGCAAGGCAAAAAGTGAGCAACTACCTTACTAAGATCCTCTAAATCCCCGCCTATTACGCAGCAACAGCACTACATCCGCGATATAAAACATACTTTAAGCGCTTCTGGCGTAACAAACCCACACAACTAAGCGCCGCGCACGCAAAATTTCTGCAGATTTGGACTACCTACAAACTAGTTGCTGCTGCAACAACACTAACGCCTGCGCCAAAGCCCGTTATGAGCAGCTTTGACAACGCTATTGACGCTATACTTGATGAGGACGGTGAGCACACAGTGGAGGCAGAGGATGAGTATAGTAGCTGGCTAAAAGAGCCTATGTGGACGGCTGAACAGCACAAAGAGGGTACTACAGCTGTACAGTACTGGTTGGCGTTGAAGCCAAAGTACCTGAATCTTTCGCGATTGGCGATTGACGTGTTGACTATACCCGCCTCCAGCTCTGATTGTGAGCGCATTTTCTTAGGAGCTGGTGATATACTTGAGCCACAAAGGCGTAAAATAGGCGCCCAGTTACTGGCTGCTTTGGTGTGTTTGCAACGGTGGACTTGCGCAGGATTTACAACACCAAGCGCGACTGCAGTGGCAAAGTACACTGACAATGAGCTCACTAAGGAGTTTGAAATACAGTTGTGGGAAGAGCCGCCTGCAGAATTGCTATAGAAGAAGCCTTTCAAAATCAAAACTCTCAATATTTCGCAATCAATCAACCAAAAATCGCCTCTATCGTCTCGTCAATTCAAACAAACAATCTACAACACCAAAAAATAGACCAATCAATCAACATCTACGTCTCAAATATTGGTTTGTTTGTTTGTTGACATCTCTGCTCACCCGTGAGCAGGAGCAGTACTGCGAGATCTTCTATATCAAGGCCTACAAGGTTGTGGCCGGTGCGGGCTATCCTCCCTGCTAGCGTGATCGAGGCGTTTGTCTGGTCCTGATGAGGCTTAGTGGCGAATTTTCAAAACGTAGATACAAACCTCAATCCACACGCTGCTCTACCGTTCTGGTCACGTGACAATGCGCCACTGTGGCTCGGCTCGGCTCGGACCTCGCTCCCCCTCCTGACACACTCACCAGAAGTCGTTACCTTTTGGCGAAGGGGCCCAATATCTGTCCAGGGCCACGAAATGGGGTACCTTACAGCTTCACAATCCCGCCAATATGATATGAAGAGAGTCGGAACTCTGGGTTTGAAAAGATTTTCGGGCCTATCGGATAATCAACCGACAATGTCGGGCCGATTGGACAGCCTGTCCGCAACTCTGCTGAGTAAGTCGTCCGTGCCTCGGAGGCGCAGCAAAACTTCATCTCCCACTCCCACTCAGCCAACAGCCCTCTTTCCTAACAACTTCCGTCGTTCCATGAGTTATTCGCTTCCCTTTTATCACACTTTACCCTCTATTATTTTATAGCATACTCTACACAGGGAAGTCGTTCCAAGCTGCCAATCAGGATGACTAGGTGTGTGCAGTTCTCGCCATCCGACCTGCCGGACGGCACCAAGCCACGAATGTACTTTCTCGACTCTTCCTATTTCCAAGATCATGGTGCAGACCGGACCTTACCATCGCCCGCCGAAGTTCTGGCACGTTCAACCATCTCTATTCGACCGAACAATCCTCCACCAGTCAAATTTGAGGAGCTTAACCTTATTGTCAAATTTGGGCTAAGGATCTCTACATCAGAGGCTTTGTGTCTTTGGGCAATCAGGAAATTCCTCTACAATCAGGTACCTGTGCCTGAAGTGTATGGATGGGATAGCGATGGACGACATGTGTTTATATACATGGAACTTATCCATGGCCCTACACTTTTAGAGCGGTACGATTCACTATCCTATGATGATAAACGGGCAATATGCCAGGATCTTCAGACGATCATGTCGCAACTTCGTGCTATAAGGCAGAGTCAATCAAACCAATTCATCGGTACGTTGCGCTATGCATAATTCATTTGATCAGCTTCTTATGCTTATGCATAGGCTCTATTGCACATGGACCTCTACAGGATCGCATACTAGACAGTTATCCAGAGACAGGGCCATTCCCTAACGTTAGAACCTTTCACGACCGGTTGTCATGGCTGTGGCGTCGTATTGCCCCAGATCCAGAACAAGTGCCAGACCCTTGGAGGAAGTCCTTGCCGGATGACAGTCCTATAGTTTTTACGCACTCTGACCTTCACCGAAATAATATTATTATCACAACTACAACTCCTGCGAGAGTCTTAAGTATTATTGACTGGGAGCAGGCTGGGTGGTATCCTGAGTATTGGGAATATTGCAAAGCTACGTATTCTGTAGGTGACTGGGAAGACTGGCGAGGTGGCGGATGGATTGACTCTTTCCTTACCCCACACCCACAATCTAAGGAGGCTTGGGACTTCATCTGCAATAGCATTGGAGGGTTCTGACGGGCAACGATGCTATAGGGCAATAGCTGTGCCTGAAACTTAACACGGCATTTTACGTGAGGTTTACGGTATGACGACTTATATTCTGTTCTCCATCTTGAGAGGTTGACTAGGCTTGTCTAAGTAGGGCATGAATGGCGCTGGCATGTATGATACGGCAGATGATGGAGCAGAGTAGGAAACAACTAAGGAACGAACGAAGGAACGAAACAACGGAGGAACATAACAACGAAGAATGAACGATATTGATCTAGAGCCAGACGATTTCCAACACAGCAGTCCGTAGCTTGGGATAGGGAGCTGCTAGGCGTTGTGGCGGTTTGGGTAATCTGATCTGTAAGCAAGTTAGTTCATTATAAAATAGAGCGTTAGTGGAACGACAGACCTTCGTTTGATCTACTATTGCCACACCCACTTCCCCCCATCCAAGCGTCGATAGCGCTTGTAGTTTTCATCCCATTCCCAACTGGTTGAAGATGTCTGCTGCTGCTGTTGTGGTTGTTGTTGCGGAGCCTGTTGTTGCGGAGCTTGTTGTTGCAGAGCTTGTTGTTGCGGAGCTTGTTGTTGC